>JXCR01119625.1:144696-256984 GCA_002079205.1 Phalaenopsis hybrid cultivar | reverse complement strand
TTGAAGATGGTTTGGTACTTATGTTCAAGAAACATGTGGATTGAGGAAGATTCAATGAATGAATTTCCTAATCGACCTTTCTACAACTTGTACGTGCACTACCAATCCATGGGAGATATCCAGGAGGATGAGAGTGAAAAAAGATATTTGAACTTACATTATGCACGAAACGTTTATTTAGTACTGCTTAATTGTGTTGTTGTGTTATATTAGATTGCATTTACTTTCATTGTTGAACTATATGCGTATTTGTTGTTGAGTATTTTGATGTTTAGATTTCAGTGTTAGGATGTTTGGTTTGCTTTAGATATTGAATTAGATTATGTTAGCTTGAAAACTGTTAGTTTGTAATAGTGTGGATTATATATATAGCTGTGACTTCTTGTGTTGTTTGTGAACATTATGTGTTAAAAAATTATTTAATTATTAGTATAAGAGTTTATTTGAATTAATTAGAGGGTGACGTAAAGCGGTATGCATCATATTTCCTCACAAAATGAAATCTGGAAAAATTAGGCATTCGCACCTGAAGCGCCAAATTGGGGCCTGAGGCGCCGAATTCCTGAAAAAACCTTGTTGGGTTAAGAACCGCTATATTGCCTAGTAAAACACCATTTTTACTGCTCGAGTCTTCTCCTAACTCAAAACTGCGACCAAGGGCTTCACATTGTGCAAATTTAAGAAGATTTCAAGGACCGAAGACCTTAGATTTCATCTTCTCTTGATAAGAGCTTCACTTTAACTTAGAAATTTTTTATTTTCACCATGGATTTTTTCAACATTATGGGAGATTCGAAATTTGGGGATTTGTTGAAAAAGCTTGAAGAAAAGTCATGATGAAAAGTTTCTTACTAAATAATCTTACTTATGGAATTAGAATTTTACTTTGAAATTTATTTGAATTTTATTAGTATTTTCATAGAAATTCCAATAGCCCACGAGTAAAAAGAGGAAAGCCAACGAGAGATTTTGACGCAAGGAAATTCGTCAATAATAATGCCCAACATTGTTGCAATACTCAAATGGGCTCTAGAAAACTCATGATTGATTGTCTCCAGAAATTGGGAGAAGTTTTGCTTCTTCACTGCAGTAGCAATTGTGCATATCATCCAAGAGTTCTATGCCAACTTGCGGTCCTCGTGAGAGGTAAGAAGTTGAGTTTTCAAAAGAAAGGATCAATGCAGTTTATGGACTAAGTGTGAATATGTTGCATTTGTGATGACTGATTCATCATTGGATGAAGTAATTGCCTTTTTGACTAATGGAATGGAAGATGAAAAATTAAGAATAATAAGAAAGTTAATTTCTTTACTTCCATGATGACTTTTCAGTCAAAGGTATGACATTACTTCATCTCTGCTAAGTTGCTTCCAACAAATCATCTAAGCGAAGTAACAAATGATAAAGTTGTGTTAAACTTCTGCATTCAGAAAATGAAGGCAGTTGATGTTGGTGCTCTTATAGTACGTCATTCTTGTAGTATATCTAGTAGTGCTACAGCTAGTGGTTTGGGATACCCCACCCTGATTTTCACTTTATGTGAACAATCAGGAGTAGACTCTCATAGAAATGAAGAAAAGCTCTAGCCATGGAATTCTATTGGAAAGCATATAGTTCAAAGATTTGAGTCATTTACTGAATCCAGAGGTGGAGGTAGTGACAGACCCTCAACATCTGTTGTAGGGTCATCTACTTATCGCTCTGCTTCACTTGAGAATATTACGAAGCAACTTATGATTCAGCAAATGGAAATTGTAAATATGCAAAATAAGATTAGAGGAATCTAAGCAAAGAATGCTTATAATGATGAATATAAGTAGATGAGAGTTCATCATGATATAGCCTACAAGGAGGTGATGGTTAGATTTTTAAGGGGTGATTATAATGTGGAATTTTCAACTTGCCCCAGTTTCACTCTTTATAAGCTTGATCATGAAGAAGAAGAAGAAGAAGATGATGATGATGAGGAAGAGGATGAAGATTGATATTTTAGGAATTTAGTTTGTTTGTTAGTTTATTTGTTTGTTATTCTGATTGTGTTGTTATGTATTTTCTTTAAAACTATTGTATTAAGAACTTTCATTTTAATGTTGTACTGTAAAATATAATAGTAACAATAGATTTTTACTTTTTCTGCATTGTTAGTATTTTCAGTTTCATTTTTAATTCTCAGCAAATCTTTTATAATATATTATATTTCATTTAATGTTTTAAAGCTTGTATTTTTAAAGTTAGTACCTGCAGTATACAGAGCCCAATTTCATATTCAGAAATCCTCTACAGGTTAGTTTTTATTTTTATGCATTTATTGTTTTCTTTCACCGGCAAAATTTTGTACTGTACATTTTTAATTACTTCAAAAAATTTAAGTTTGGTGGAAAGAAAAATTTCTTTTAAAAAGAGTAAACTAAATTTTATTTGTCGTTAATTAACTATATTTTTAAAATTAATTTAACTTGACTTGAAATATTAAGATTTAACTTTAAATGACTATATTTTGTTTGTAAATATTATGATAAATTTAGGTAAAAATTTTTAATAATGAAAGTCAATTCTAAAGTTAAAGATATTTGGTATGAAAAGATAAGACTATGATTTTCTATTTAAAGTAAACGAAATTTTATTTTTGATGTATTAAGAATTTTAGAGTTTCACGTAAGAAGAAAAGAAAGAGACTATGAAAAATCATAAAACTAATATGAATTTATAAAGTGAAGAAAGGTAAGAAGTTTTAACTTTAAGAAGATGATAGTGAAGTTCAAAACTATTAAAGATTATTCAGATATAGTAAGCCTCACTAAAAAAAGTAAGAAAAGAAAAGATTGAAAAGTTCTTATAAGAAAATAATAAAAAAAAATGTGTGAGGAGAAGATTAAGGAGATGCCTAATCAAAAATTGGCTTCACTTTTATCAATTTAAGGAAACGACTTTATTACATTTTCTAAATTTGTTTTTGAGTATTAACATCTTTACTAGTAAAGTTTTCATGAAGTTCTTTTTCATATGGATATTCTAAGAAGTATCTTTGATATGACAAATTACAATTTTTCTTTGAAATGAAAAGAGATTCAAAAATCTTAAATTTGATTACTAAGTACTCTTAGACTTAGAGTTTGAATCTAAGTTATTAAAAAAATTTCTTAAATTTCACTATTTTATTTATGAAACTAAACTATAGAAGTTTGTAAGTTAATATCTATCCTAAGTCATATGCATTTATGCAGCAAAAGTGTCACTTGAGGACAAGTAACATTTAAATTTGGGAGATTTTGATACACCAAAATAATGTGTTGTTTTAAGTATAAATTTTATGCTTATTTTTAGTGATATTACACTTTAAGGAAAGATATTTTCATATTTTTGTTGCACATATATTAATGTTAGGCATTTGGAGCAAAATTAGCAAAAATGACGAAATTTAGAGTAAAAACAATGAACTTTGTGATTTGGGCGCCTGAAGCGCCATTTTATAAAGAACTAGCGCCTGAAGGGCCAAAATTGGCATCTGAAGCACCATTTTACAGAGAGTTGGTGCCTGAAGCACCAAAACCTAGAACAACGCAGTCTTAAGCAAGTTGGCACCTGAAGCGTCAGAGATGACTTTTTACGAATTAAGGCAGTTCAAGACGAATTTTGGGTGAATTTTGAAGGGGTCACTTGTTCTAAATGCCCCATGGAGTAATTCAATGCATCCAGACACTTTAGAAGGTTCTTTTATGAAGAGATATGCCTCTTTGATCAAAAGATATATCTTTTAAAATTCAAAAGGGTTGACTTTTGGATAGAATTTTGGAGGGAATTTTGAATTTNTTTGATACACCAAAATAATGTGTTGTTTTAAGTATAAATTTTATGCTTATTTTTAGTGATATTACACTTTAAAGAAAGGTATTTTCATATTTTTGTTGCACGTATATTAATGTTAGGCATTTGGAGCAAAATTAGCAAAAATGACGAAATTTAGAGTAGAAACAATGAACTTTGTGATTCTGGCGCCTGAAGCGCCATTTTTTAAAGAACTAGCGCCTGAAGGGCCAAAATTGGCATCTGAAGCACCATTTTACAGAGAGTTGGCGCCTGAAGCACCAAAACCTAGAACAGCGCAGTCTTAAGCAAGTTGGCACCTGAAGCGTCAGAGATGACTTTTTACGAATTTAGACAGTTCAAGACGAATTTTGGGTGAATTTTGAAGGGGTCACTTGTTCTAAACGCCCCATGGAGTGATTCAATGCAGCCAGACACTTTAGAAGGTTCTTTTATGAAGAGATATGCCTCTTTGATCAAAAGATATATCTTTTGAAATTCAAAAGGGTTGACTTTTGGATAAAATTTTGGAGGGAATTTTGAATTGTTTTTGGAGGGAGACAACCTCTAATAAAAAAGAGGGAAGTCTGAGGCATAAAGAGAGAGCGTAGGAGGAGAGATCCAAGGTTCAAAGGAGGCATGAAGAGAGAGAGAAAGTTAAGGGCCTAGAGATTTTCTTCTAGAGTTGTAAGAGGAGGGGGAATGTGAGAGACTTCTTCTTCATTACACTTCTAAGAGAGAATTGAGAATGCTTGTAAAGAGGGAAAGTGCTTGAAGAGGAATTCTAGGGATTTGCTTGGGAAGGATTGTGAGATAAGTTGTACTTTATTTCTTTGTTTTTGTAAACTTTTTTTAATATATGAAATCTGTGTTTTGTTGTTTCTTTCTCATGAATTTTGAGTAGTCTTCTTTATCGTTCTCCCTACTTTGAGATTTGGTTTTATGATGAATTGATTTTGTTTTATACGGTTTTAAATGTCAAAAATTTATGAGAATTTAAACTCCGATCTTCATGTACTTTTCGATCTGANTGCTTGAAGAGGAATTCTAGGGATTTGCTTGGGAAGGATTGTGAGATAAGTTGTACTTTATTTCTTTGTTTTCGTAAACTTTTTTTAATATATGAAATCTGTGTTTTGTTGTTTCCTTCTCATGAATTTTGAGTAGTCTTCTTTATCTTTCTCCCTACTTTGAGATTTGGTTTTGTGAAGAATTGATTTTATTTTATACGGTTTTAAATGTCAAAAATTTATGAGAATTTAAACTCTGATATTCATGTACTTTTCGATCTGGCCAATTGAAATATTAAAATGTGTTGAGAAACATTTGATCCGAAAGGGCTTTGATTTCTACAACATAGCGAGAATCACATTTGATTTCATGGGAGAGGATGTCATTCATTGAGTTGGGTGCAAATAAATAAGGAAATATATTTTGTTGGATGCAGAATTGAAGATTTTAAGATGACAGATTAAAATTACCAATTTGGTCAAGTTGATTGGAAACTAATGCAAGATTATTAGTCCTCAGGTGAGGGAGTAGTTGGAGCTCTAGAGTGGCAGTCAATATCCTCTCAGCCTAACCATTAAATTAGAAACCAAACTCTGAATAGTCAATGTTCTTTATACACTTGGAAGAGGGCAAATAATATGATTTTTCCTATTTAGCACAAAATAATTTTATATATTTGTAAATAATTTTAATCTCTTCACAATCCATATACTCATTGTAAAGAGGAATGATGTTTTCTTAAATTTAAATCATTCATCACAAAAACTTTGTTTAGTTTTTGTAAGTTTATTTTTGAAAGTTTCACAATTAGTTTAATTAACTTAGTTCTTTTAACTGCATTTTAGTCAGCATGCACTTAATTGTTTTAGATTCAAATTTCATACTTTAGTTTGGTAGATTGAATTGTGTTTTACATTATAGTCAAAATAATTTACCTATAAGCGTTTCCAACTTCCCTGTTGGCACGATATATATGACTTCATTAGAGTCCTTTATTATTTGTTAGGAGATTTGAAAGTTTAAATATTTTTAAAGGTAAAATTATTTTTATTAAAGTTATTTTTGTTGGGGTTACATTGCATATTTATTATTATAACTGTTGTGTCTATTTAGTAACATTGAAAAATATTTGCAAAAATAACACACAAAAATCAATCACATCAGCTAACCTTTTCCATATTCTTATATTGGTTTTAAAAAACTAATCATAATCTTAGTTGTTGGATTTTAAGGAAAAATTCATTTGATATTTTAATTGCACTTCAAAAAGATTAATAGTTTTGTGTTGTTGATTTGAGATCAAGTAATTGTCATTTATTATCAGTTAAATGTACCATTCCTTGTTATGAGTGTTAGCATTGTTACTTGTACTAGATTCTTAACTATTTCAACAACAGGTTTGTTTGTTTGGTCTTCGAATTTCACCAAACTTTCTATACAGTTATTATAGAAAAAATTTATTATTCATGATGAAGCGGTAGTTCACATGTGTACATGTCTTATTTTGTNTTAGCACAAAATAATTTTATATATTTGTAAATAATTTTAATCTCTTCACAATCCATATACTCATTGTAAAGAAGAATGATGTTTTCTTAAATTTAAATCATTCATCACAAAAACTTTGTTTTTTGTAAGTTTATTTTTGAAAGTTTAACAATTAGTTTAATTAACTTAGTTCTTTTAACTGCATTTTATTCAGCATGCACTTAATTGTTTTAGATTCAAATTTCATACTTTAGTTTGGTAGATTGAATTGTGTTTTACATTATAGTCAAAATAATTTACCTATAAGCGTTTCCAACTTCCCTGTGGGCACGATATATATGACTTCATTAGAGTCCTTTATTATTTGAGTGATACGTACACTTGCGTATTATTAGGAGATTTGAAAGTTTAAATATTTTTAAAAGGTAAAATTATTTTTATTAAAGTTATTTTTGTTGGGGTTACATTACATATTTATTATTATAACTGTTGCGTCTATTTTATAACATTTAAAAATATTTGCAAAAATAACACACAAAAATCCACCGCATCAGCTAACCTTTTCCATATCCTTATATTGGTTTTAAAAAACTAATCATAATCTTAGTTGTTGGATTTTAAGGAAAAAATCATTTGATATTTTAATTGCACTTCAAAAAGATTAATAGTTTTGTCTTGTTGATTTGAGACAAGTAATTGTCATTTATTATCAGTTAAATGTACCATTCATTGTTATGAGTGTTAACATTGTTACTTGTATTAGATTCTTAACTATTTCAACAGGTTTGTTTGTCCGGTCTTTGAATTTCACCAAACTTTCTACACTTATTATAGAAAAATTTTATTATTCATGATGAAGCAGTAGTTCACATGCGTACATGTCATATTTTGCTTTTGTCCAAATCCCTAATTACTCAATTGTTGCTTATAGTTGCAATCATTCTTATTTTTCTATAATAATCATGCTTGTGAGATATGAAATATTTATAATGTTATAATAATATTNTGCTTTTGTCCAAATCCCTAATTACTCAATTGTTGCTTATAGTTGCAATCATTCTTATTTTTCTATAATAATATTGCTTGTGAGATATGAAATATTTATAATGTTATAATAATATGATGTCAGTAATCATTTATTATGAATAGGTTGGCCAATGATCATTAGAAAAATTGTTAAATTTACAAAGAATTGGTGCCCAAGCTACCTCGATTTAAAATATCATAGAAACTCGATTGTATATATACTTGCATTTAAATATTCTCTACCAGGGAGATGACTAGTGAGTCATGAGTAATATATATACATATATATAAGACACATGATAGTGGTTCAATAAATGTACATTCTTATATTCACTCATGTCATGATCATTAGGGCTGTCAAAAAAGCTCGTTGTTCGCGAACAGTTCGTGTTCGCGTGTTCGGTTCGTTCGATAAGTAAACGAGACAAACACGAACAAATTTTTTTCGTTCGGTTAATTAAACAAACCAAACACGAANCCAAGCTACCTCGATTTAAAATATCATAGAAACTCGATTGTATATATACTTGCATTTAAATATTCTCTACCAAGGAGATGACTAGTGAGTCATGAGTAATATATATATTTAAGACACATGATAGTGGTTCAATAAATGTACATTCTTATATTCACTCATGCTCATGATCATAAGCATAATAATCTTGAATATTTAGACAATTAACACACTTTTATTATTGCAATATTACTATAGTTATTATTATCATATGAAATTAATTACTATATATAAATAGTATTTCAACCCTTTTTATTATGCTTATTTTATGCCATGTTTTAATACATAATTGTTATTTTATGAGTTTGATTTGTCAAACTCATAGCAAATTTTACCCGTGTGTTGGAGGACCGTCGTCATAGGAGCCAAATATTAGTCTTAGGCTTTTTTGGTATTTTTTAGGTTATGTTTTCTTTTANCGAACCGAACACGAACACAAGCTTTGTTCGTTCGTGTTCGGTTCGTTTACACCCCTANATATATATATATATATATATATATATATATATATATATATATATATATATATATATATATATATAGTCATGAGCATACAAAATATGTTTAGTTTTACTTTAATCATGTCTCATGTTATGAGGATGATAATAATATAATGGCTAATAAAGTAACAATTGAATTTATCATTGTCTACAAATTAAGTGCTTCTCAAATTTATTTTGGTTCTCTTGATCTTATAAAAAATGTAACATTGTGCCAGCATAATCAAACATGAAATTGCTCGAAAAAATGCAAATAAAGTTCAAATATCCATTTTTATGTTCGAAAGCTAAAATGCACAAGTCATGGCAATGGCAGCTAATATTTAAATCTTCTTTTGTCAACTTTTAACAAAGAGATTGTTCGTTAATATAACAAAACGTTTAATGTACCTTACTTTTCTTTATATCATGAATCATTAACTAAAGCCTTTAATCCAACAACTACTACACAGTTCCTTTGTATTTACATATCTAACGCTTAAGCTACAATTTCTACATACATGTCACCTGACCTGCGCGGCTATGATCGAAGAAGTATATTTTACCTTTTAAAAATTAAAATGATGGATGTGATATGAAAGGTTTGAATGCTGTAAATGTTAAAAAGTAAAATATAGATGTCAGATATGTAAATACATAGGAATTGGGTGGAATGTAAGTAAATACATGTAATTGTTATTATTCTTGTTTTCATGAAAGACTCGGAAGTTTTAAATTTCTAAGGATTTTCTTTTAAGAATGAAATAAATTAATTTTATTTTTTAATTTAACACTCCTAAATTCATTTTGCAAATGTGTTCCCATAATCCACTGATCCATCTTCAATATCTACAACCAACCCCGAAATTTCAGCCCAAAAATATGAAGTATGGTGAGCGAAAAACTAAAATATTTCATTGCAAACATTCAAAATATTAATCGCAAGAAATTTTCTGTACAAAATAAGAAAAGCATTGGTCAAGAACATCTCCAAGTTTCAGAATTCACTTACCAGTACGATTGCAGAGCTTAGCAAGATATGTTTCTGCAAGAGCAGTGTGCAATGCAGCTCCAATGGGAAGAACATCCTCATCAACAAAGAAATAAGGAGAATGAGCTGGGTATACTATTTCACTTTTCTCATTTCTTATTCCAATAGAAAACATAATTCCTGGAATCAACTGTTGGTAAAATGCAAAGTCCTCACCTGCCATGATCTTCTCCCCCATTTTTACCTTATCAGAACCAAGCATGTAACCACCAACCGCCTGTACATGCTGATGCAACTCTACATCATTTACAGTGCTGGGGTACAATGGGTATTCATCATCTTTCAAGCTTAAAAATGAATTGCATCTGTGCACAGATGCCTGGCCTTTTATCACCTGGACCACCATCAGCATTTCATGCATGCATCAGTAATTGTTCTCTGAAGTCTTTAAGGAATTAGGCACTGCTAGTGAGGCTTTGTTTGGCATGGCTTAATGTTTGGAAAACTGAAAAACAACTTTCTAAGATAGATACTTTAGGTAGCTTCCTATTCTCATTGCTTTAGTTGTGTCTCAGAGTAATTAATAATTTGTAAATTAATTATAAAAAAATTAAGATTGTAATATTATACTATAATTATATGAAATTCATCATAATATCTAGTCTGGTCATGTAATAAATGGATGGCAATGCCACGAAAATCTACTACCAAAAAGTTGAAATAATTACAATCCATATAAGGCAATAAAGTTAATAAAATCTTTTTCAGCAATCTGATAGGGAACGAGACAAGTTTCTGCAGAAAATAGATCATAACTAATATATTCTATTCCACTAGTGCTAAAACAAAAAATAGAATCATGAATACATAAATAGGGCCTACAATTTGAGAGTTAAGCGTGCCTCTCCCAAACCCTAACTCTTGAGGTTCCAGACAATAATCACATACCCTAAACCTAATCATATTTAGCTTCGTTCAAACCAAACAATCAAAACAAACAAATGACTAAAATTTCCTTTTAGCTTTGTGCATAAAATAAGTCTTCAAATTATTTGGCAGGCACGGAGTGATAAAAAGTGTCGTAGGAGCCGGTCTAACATTATTCCCCTAACAATAAGACACCTTGTCCTCAAGGTGGAAAAGATGAAACTGATGTTGGATCAAATCATTAGCTCCCACATAGCATCATAAATTGACAACTCATATAGCATGGCGATAGTTTACCCTAAAACCTAAACCCTGATCAACTATTCATTCCCACATGACAATTTCTAGCACACCCCTTTTAACTCCAGTGGCTCCAAGGGAGCTTTAATATCTTCAGTCAAGATGAGGGAAGTGAATGAGGGGCACATTATCACCAATAACACATCTCAGATACGATACGTGAAACACAAAATAAAGTATTGACGAGAGCGTCAAGTTTAAACAATAAGCCATCACACCTCCAATTTCTCATAAAGACCACAATAGCATGGGGATAGTTTCGAAGTCCAGCATGTTACCAATATCATTTGTCGATAGGGTCGAAGTTTTAGATGCACCGTATCTTCTATCATATTTGCACATCCCATCGATATTTGTTGGTTTGTTTCTTCATGCAATAAATTTCCCTTGAGTTCCACCAACACATTGTATTTATAATGCACCAAAGATGGTGGATCACAAACAAATAATATTTTTAAAAAATTTGACTGAGAAATTGTATGATACGAAGTGTTGTACCAATATTTTGTCCATGGTAGCCATTTAGCTCATTGCTTAGGTGTACGGATACAAAGCAACAAAAATAAGTCTCCACGCTTAGATTAAGAACTTCGGACTGTCTAACAGTCAGTGAGTGGTACACTGTACTTTTCCTCAAAACGGTCTCTTACAATTTAAACAACTCCCTCTAGAAATGACTAAAAAAGAAATTGACTCAATCTGAAACTATCGATTCTGGAATCTCATGCAAACAACCTCCCGTATAAAAATAGCGGCGACAAAAATAACAATGTAAAAAAGACGTAGAGGGACAGAGTGAGCATACTTGCTCAGCCAGTCCACCGCCAATAGGATGACCGTAAATCCTTCTGACCGAGGTAAACCTTCAATGAAGTCCATCACCACCTCCTCCCATACCATCTCCGGTAATGCCAGAGGTTGTAAAAATCCCTCTGATGCTAATGTCGTGTACTTGTATTTTTGGCACACATCACAACTTGAGACCACGTCCTCCGCATCTTATTGCCACCCAATACAATTTTGTTGTTGTTGACCTCACTTTTGCATGAGATCTATCTTTTTCTCTCTATCTTTCAAGAGCTTAGGGTTTAGTCCTAGGGTTTCCTTACCGGTATTTCCTAGAAGACTAGTGATTGAATCAATACCACGCTAGAATTTTAAAACAACTCTTCCCTTCTTATAGTTTTATGTAATTGATTTTGAATCTTTAACCCTTGGTTGAATTGATTAAAGTCAAGTTATTGAAGTTTAAGTTGTGTTCCTATCGGCTTGTAAATGTCTTAAGCTACCATTTGATCCTAAAGACTTAAGTTTTTTACTTGGTTTTTCTTTAGGCACTTTGCAGTCTCTTCGTTAATTGGATAACTCATTCTTTAGTTCATGAAAAATACATTGGATATGATGTTTATTTTGAACTAAAGATAAGGTTTATCTTTTCATAAAAACTAAAATAAAGAAAATCACAAATTCAACCAAAGAATTGAAATCATATAAAATTAAATTTATCAAAACTCTAGAATAAAATTAAAATCAAAATTAAATTGAAAATAAATTCACCAAATTTTCATTAAAATTCAAAATTACAAAAAAATAAATAAATAAATTGACCATCAAAATTAAAATGAGAATAAAATTTGAAAATCATTTCAAAAATAAGATCATATTCAATAATAGTCACAAAAAATAATAACAAATTGGAAAATAATAAAAATTGAAACAAATTCAATAATACTAAAAATTTAATCCTAAAAAAATTATTAATTAAAAAAATTACACAATTTTTAAAATAACAATAACTAATTTCACATAATAATTCATCAATAAAATTAAATAAAAAGAAAAAAATTCAAAATAAATAATAAAATAACATTTTCACACTTTCTCTCACTTCACCTCAAAATCCATCCAAATCCACTTTTCATTAAAAATAAAATTTTCAAATTCACTACACTCACTTAAAATTCTTCACAATAATCAAAAAATCACTACAAAAATTTTTCATATTTTCAAATCACTCTCATTTTGAAAATAAAACCAATTTCACCAAAATCATCACCACACCCTTCCATCCACCAAGTAATCTCAACTCAAAGCCACCCAAGTTAAGCTCTCCCATTCGCCAATCAATCACTCCAAATCTCACCCAAAACTGACCTTAATACCACTTGCCAACCTTAGCCAAATCCACATTAAATCCAATCCAAATTCATTTGATTTAAGCCCAGCCAAATTCACCAATTCGAGCCACTATCCAAATCACATTAGTTCACCCTCGAGCCATATTTCTCGAAACTTATAACAAGCCAATTGCAAGCCAACCTTAGCCATTACCAAGCCAAGNCCCATTCGCCAATCAATCACTCCAAATCTCACCCAAAACTGACCTTAATACCACTTGCCAACCTTAGCCAAACCCACATTAAATCCAATCTAAATTCATTTGATTTAAGCCAAGCCAAATTCACCAATTCGAGCCACTATCCAAATCACATTAGTTCACCCTCGAGCCATATTTCTCAAAACTTATAACAAGCCAATTGCAAGCCAACCTTAGCCATTACAAAGCCAAGATCAAGCCTTTGCCAAGCAATGATAAACATCACTTTTGGACCACAAATTGGTGATGNCCAAGCCAAGATCAAGCCTTTGCCAAGCCATGATAAGCTAACCGAGAAACATCACTTTTGGACCACAAATTGATGATAACCGACCAAAGCCATGGCTTACTCCTATTGGATCACATGCCACCAACCTCCCCAACTGTTTTAAAAGCCCNCCAAGCCAAGATCAAGCCTTTGCCAAGCCATGATAAGCTAACCGAGAAACATCACTTTTGGACCACAAATTGGTGATAACCGACCAAACACATGGCTTACTCCTATTGGATCACATGCCACCAACCTCCCCAACTGTTTTAACAGCCTAATAGCTGCACCCAAGCTAGCCTAACCAATTAGAAGCATCCCATGGAAGCTACAGAGCCCTTAAATCACAAATGGCTTACTCCCATTGGTAACACACCAAGTTTAATCTTCCAAGTGGCCAATGCCTATTGGTAAGCCTTGTTTGACCTTGACACATCAGCAAGGAACCAATTATTGGTGCACATAGCCTGCCTTGAGCGAACCTGAGCCCCCAATGCCTATAAATAGCCCTTCTAGGGTTGAGCTCTAAACAATTCAATCCATTTAGCAAAGCTTTGCCAAATTGCTCCAAAAACTCTTAGCCAAACCTACAGAAAACACAAGGAGTTCAGGTAATTTCCAAATCTTAGATACTAAGGATCGATAGTGGTTAATTGTGGAAAAATTCTTTAAATGACAAGATTTGAACCGTAGGATCTTCACCCTAAGATCAAGAGATCCTTTTAGATGGAAATGATCTTAAAATTGGCCATAGGATCGCTTAGAACTAGGGTTTTCTTCGGACAGCTCACGTTTACCGTTACTTTGGGGACAACGAACGAATGTCGTTCATTCCCATGTATTCGAAGTGGATGGTTATGATTAGATCGTTCAGTGTTACCTTGAAGCGTCTCACACATGAGATTGAAGGCTGGCATGACAAGGAGCAAACAATGGAGACCAATCCAGTGCAGATGAGTGCAAAGAGCGATGACAGTGAGCTGAGGTATACATGTAGGATCATGTCACTGAAATAGGAAGTTAAGAATTTCTGAATTAAATAATTTTCAAAAAAATAAAAAGAACTTTAAAAAATGCAAAATTAAATAAAGAAAAATTAGAAAAATAAAATAAAAATTACCCTGAATTCAGTGAAACAAGAAGAATTAAAAAAATAAAATAACAAATAAATAAATCATGATAATTTGCTAATTTAATTAAAACCAATAATCCATTTAAAATTGATTAAAAATCATAAATAATTCAAAATTTAATAAAATTTGGACCACTCGTGTCCTTTAACCTCGATGTATTCCTCTAATTTTCTTAGAGTTAGAATTGTAATTTCTAATGAAATTAGCAATTAATTTGAAAAAAAATAAAATAAAATAAAAATTAAAAAAACACAAATATTATTTGGAAGTTCAAGAAAAATAATAATAACAGATGACTTATGCAATAAAGTAGTGGTTTCACCCACTGGCTTTCAATAAATCACTTGGGATACATAAGAAAATATTTGTAAATTGTTTTTTTGTGCATTTTAAACCTTTTATTTCCAAATTCCATTCAAAAGAGAGTTATGCTTTGACACCTTGATGATGTGATCAATTGAATATGTGAAATGAAATGCTTAAGTTGAATTTTGATTTATAAAGTTGAAATGCATGAAAAGGTAAATATGTAAATATTTGAAATATGGGAAAATTTGATTTCTACAATTCTTTGAATGGCNTTTGATTTATAAAGTTGAAATGCATGAAAAGGTAAATATGTAAATATTTGAAATATGGGAAAATTTGATTTCAACAATTCTTTGAATGGTTTTAATTAATAAAAATGATTGGATAAACATTTAATTCACTCACTTAAGCATTTCTTAAAATTGGTAAAATTAGCAATTCAAATTAACAAAGGTTAAAGTGAAATTGAGAAGAATTTGCAAAAATTACAAATCTACCCTAAAGATTAATTTCAAAATTTCTAAAACTTGAAATCTTNTTAACAGCCTAATAGCTGCACCCAAGCTAGCCTAACCAATTAGAAGCATCCCATGGAAGCTACAGAACCCTTAAATCACAAATGGCTTACTCCCATTGGTAGCACACCAAGTTTAATTTTCCAAGTGGCCAATGCCTATTGGTAAGCCTTCTTTGACCTTGACACATCAGCAAGGAACCAATTATTGGTGCCATAGCCTGCCTTGAGCGAATCTGAGCCCCCAATGCCTATAAATACCCCTTCTAGGGTTGAGCTCTACACAATTCAATCCACTTAGCAAAGCTTTGCCAAATTGCTCCAAAAAACTCTTAGCCAAACCTAAAGAAAACACAAGGAGTAGAGGTAATTTCCAAATCTTAGATACTAAGGATCGATAGTGGTTAACTGTGAAAAAATTCTTTAAATCACAAGATTTGGACCGTAGGATCTTCACCCTAAGATCAAGAGAACCTTTTAGATGGAAATGATCTTAAAATTGGCCATTGGATCGCTTAGAAATAGGGTTTTCTTCGGACAGCTCGCGTTTACCGTTACTTTGGTGACAACGAACCCATGTCGTTCATTCCCATGTATTCGAAGTGGATGGTTGTGATTAGATTATTCAGTGTTACCTCAAAGCGTCTCACACATGAGATTGAAGGCTGGCATGACAAGGAGCAAACAATGGAGACAAATCCAGTGCAGATGGTGCAAAGAGTGATGACGGTGAGCTGAGGTGTACATGTAGGATCGTGTCACTGAAATAGGAAGTTAAGAATTTCTGAATTAAATAACTTTCAAAAAAATAAAAAGAACTTTAAAAAATGCAAAATTAAATAAAGAAAAATCAGAAAAATAAAATAAAAATTACCCTGAAGTCAGTGAAACAAGAAGAATTAAAATAAAATAAAATAAAAGATAAATAAATCATGATAATTTCCTAATTTAATTAAAACCAATAATCCATTTAAAATTGATTAAAAATCATAAATAATTCAAAATTTAATAAAATTTGGACCACTCGTGACCTTTAACCTCAATGTATTCCGCTAATTTTCTTAGAGTTAGAATTGTAATTTCTAATGAAATTAGCAATTAATTTTAAAATAAAATAAAATAAAATAAAAATTAGAAAAACACAAATATTATTTGGAAGTTCAAGAAAAATAATAAAAACAGATGACTTATGCAATAAAGTAGTGGTTTCACCCACTGGCTTTCAATAAATCACTTGGAATACATAAGAGTATATTTGTAAATTGTATTTTTTTGCATTTTAAACCTTTTGTTTCCAAATTCCATTCAAAAGAGATTTATGCTTTGAAACCTTGATGATGTGATCAATTGAATATGTGAAATGAAATGCTTAAGTTGAATTTTGATTTATAAAGTTGAAATGCGTGAAAAGGTAAATATGTAAATATTTGAAATATGGGAAAATTTCATTTCTACAATTCTTTGAATGGTTTTAATTGATAAAAATGATTGGATAATCATTTAATTCACTCACTTAAGCATTTCTTAAAATTGGTAAAATTAGCAATTCAAATTAACAAAGGCTAAAGTGAAATTGAGAAGATTTTGTAAAAATTACAAATCTACCCTAAAGATTAATTTGAATATTTCTAAAACTTGAAATCTACAAAACCTAATTTAAAATCACTAATAAAAGGTCAAAACATCAATTGAATAGTAAAATTCATGTTTAAATGTGAACTTGAGAATGTTCATAGTTTTTTTCAAAAATTAAAAATAAACCCTTTTCTTTATAAATCTAACAACAACAAGAAGCATTTATCCCACTAAGTGGGGTCGTCACATGAATCCTTGTTCTTCGTTGCATTCAATTGAATGTCTATTTTATTTAATTGTAACAGATTAAGAATATTTTTCATATAATATGTCCAAGTCTTTTTAGGTCTATCACTGTCTTTCTTAGCACAAGTCGAATCTAAAACAGCTATTCTCCTAACCGGATCATCGACGGTCAGTGTTTAATGTGCGCAAACCATCTAAGACAACTCTAATCTTGTTCGTCACTGGAGCTACACCAACCCTATGACGGATGTATATTCATTTTGCATTTTGTCTATAAGTGTCAAGCCACTCATACACCTAAGCATTCTTATCTCAACAACACTTAACTTGGTTTTATGTTTCACTTTTAAAGGCCAACATTCTCGGTCGTAGAGCTTTGAAGGTCTTATCACCATCTTATAAAATTTTTCTTCCAATCTAAGTGGTACTTATCTATCACACAATAAGCCCGATACATTCCTCCAATTCAACCAACCAACTTGGATTCAGTAATAACATCCCTATCTATATCACCGTCAGTTTAAAAATAGACCTAAGATATCAAAAATGTTCACACCTTTTAATGATTTGATCACTGACAGTTATAACTTTGCCACTAGAGCTGCCACAACCTAGGTCCGAAAGGCGATACACCACGACAACATAGGGCATGATGAAAAGATCTGAAACTGTTTTGTATTCTCAAAAGAAAAAAAAAAGTTTTATTTTACTTCATAAATACGAATATAACTGGCACAGCTAAAAGGAAAAGAGGTAACGGAAATAAAACCAGACCAGGAAAGAAAGATACAATGACTAATACGAAACATAAAATTCCAAAAGTTAATCTAAATCCGAAAAGTATGCTCCAATGGAGAGGGACCAGGAAGTGATTGGGTGAAACCTGTTATATAAAAATAACAACGGGTGAATTCAAAAATCAAACTCAATAAATAACAATTATTTAGTAAAGCATAAACGACAAGGAAAAAGGGGCATGTAGAATGACAAATAAACACAGACGACTTATTATGTGCATAACAAAATTTGTAAAGACTATCACATACTTATAATCATAAATAAAAGTGACTCGAGCACATGCACTTTTATGTAAATATTTATATGCTACAATATTAAGTGCTTTTGCACAGATATGTCATATTAATCATTTAAAATTACCTGATAAAAAATAATTTCAGTATATATCTACATATTTACATATAAGTATATCTATTAAAGGATGATAACAATAATATCTATCAAAGAAATGGACTTTGACGAATTGGATATGCACACCAAAGGATGTAAAATGCATGTAGGACGGGTTAATAAAAAACATTGTTAGAATTAAAAAAATAGATAGACAAAGGTAGCATGAATGCAGGCTGAGTTCTAATGCAAAATAGGCTTAATGCCACATGCAACATCCCATGGGACAGGATGGAGAATGATGAAACAATGTTGTTCAAAGTTAGAATAAGTCTAGCAACAACAATTGTGGCATTGTTTTATAAAAATCAGATGTGACCCATAGATTGTTTGCTTGCTTATTCGAATACTCATTCGAATATTCATGATGTCACAACCCGACACAAGACTTAAAATTAACCAAGACGGGATGGACAACCGGAATGTGAAAATAAATTCTCTATTTCTCTTTTTTTATCACTAACAGTGTAATACTCAAATGTTCATAAAGAGTCGTTAAGAAAAGTAATTTAATTAATAAATTAAATTTTTAACTTTTTGGTTGTTCTCTCCTCTTGTACATATTAGCTCCTCTTATTTATCTTATTAAAAAATTTAAAATCTGAAAAAAGGGTTAAACATAATGAGTTATTTGAAGATAACACAAGAGCAATCATACTTCTAAAAAATAATAACCCAAGAAAAATAAAATAATATACATGCTGGTCTTCCATATATTACTATATGTGATCTTATAGTAATCGAATGTAGCTGTCCATGATATTACTCAAATTAGAATAATCTAAAGCTTCTAAATGCATTTACTTCAACTGTACTATTCAAGATTTAATCTTAACTTTACTTTTACCTTATACTATTTAACATTCACATCTGTCTTGAAAGCATCATCAAAAGCATAACCTAAAACACTTCACATCTGTCTTGAAAGCATCATCAAAAGCATAACCTAAAACACTCCTAGCCGATATTATCTCGTAGGCAAAATGGTTCGTAAACTAATTTATATGATTATCTGAGGTGAAAAGTGTCTACTTGCCCTGACCAATACTCTCGTCAGCACAACAGTTAACAATTTAACATCACAATTGTCTCCGGTGGGTGTCGGCCGTTTTTTTTTTAACTTTCGTGGTTTGAAAGAGTGAATGATTTTGTAATTTTGAAAATAATTTAAATATAAATATAACTTGNCAAATTAACAAAGGTTAAAGTGAAATTGAGAAGAATTTGCAAAAATTACAAATCTACCCTAAAGATTAATTTGAATATTTCTAAAACTTGAAATCTTCAAAACCTATTTAAAATCACTAATAAAAGGTCAAAACATCAATTGAATAGTGAAATTCATGTTTAACTGTGAACTTGATCATGTTCGTAGTTTTTCCAAAAATTAAACACGAGTCTTTCTTTCCCTCACAAACTAGGGATATGATCGTCGGCTTGAGGGTCACAAAGAACTTATATCCGGAAATATATAAACAGAGATATGAACAAAACTTAAACAAATTTCATTTGAAAATAAGAAAACTCACAAACTAGGACTCGAAGAGAGAAGTAAACGCTTGGCTTAAGGCCTGACTGTCTGCAACTCTAACATATATCTCCCTTATATAGAGGCGGAGACGGAACTAAGAGACAAGCTTCACACCGACAGGATAACGTGACCTAGTGAGTGGAGAATAATTCCACTCAACGTGGACGACCAAGATTTCACCTCGTGGAAAGGTGAACTCCACTAGCCAAAACCACGGACCGAAAGCAGAAAACCGTGGGCGGAAAGACGGTATAGCATCTTTTTCATACCCACTTACAGACTCAGTGGCCAGCTGGCCGACAAAACTCAATTATTGTGGGACCACTACAACCCCACATGATACAGACACTTAAACAATCATCTGGATGTATCCAGATACACTATATAATACAATACAGACGAAGATACATAAATACAATAGACAAGACCTTATAGTTAATACATCCTGGAAATCAAACTCCTCTTTCCAGACACTGGTACACGACATGAGCCGCAACACTGATGAGGTTGTTAAGCCTGTTTTCCATCTTCTGAACATCAGGGAGGATGTCACTCAATGCATTATCCCTGCTTGAATTACTTTTGCAGTAGACAACTTTATTCTCATACATCCGATGAAAAATTCGGAGTTAGTTAAAAAATTTATTAGCTTGGTCGGATTCAATGCGTCTGGCAGCTCCCCTAAGCTTGTCATAAGCATCAGCAGATAAGGAAAAATCAAAACTTTCTCATAGTAGTTCCCAATGTAAGTCGCTAGAATCTTTGGGAATGTTCGGCAGATCGAAAGATCTAGGATGGCTTCTGTTGAAGTCCCTCCTCCGAGCTTGTTGCAGCTGCATCCATTCCTGGCATAATTCATATCGTTTATCCAGAATGTTGTGGTTTCATCTACGGTCCTTAGTCCCTTTGCGCGTCTATTGATAACTATTCGATGCAATCTCTGAATATTCTTCCTCCTTGATAGGACTTTTTTCGTTTAGAGCTTCTGGAACTTCTAGTGTCCATTCCTCGCCTGTGAATAAAAAATTAACACTTTCTTTTAAACCTGCAATTAAAATAAATGTTAGTCTAGAGAGTGAGTCGACAAGAGCATTATTATTTCCGTCTATGTGCTCGAAGTGAACAGCGATCCCCAGCTCGTTGATGAAATCTGTGAATGCAAGCCATCTAACTCTAGATGGTTTGTTTTGAGCTATTTAATTATAAAAAGAGATGATAGCTTGACAGTCTGTCCGAAGAATTCTTTCAGACTTGTCGAGATAGCGAATTTTCAGAAAGTTTAGGCTTTCCATGCAAGCATGGATCTCTGCGTCAATAGTGAATTTTATTCTCGCAAATTTTCCACAAGCGTATGCGCACACTCTTTCCGAAGATCTAGGATCGTTTTTGTCATTTTACACTTGCACACTCCTCTCCATCCTTCCATGCATCCATCTGTCTCGAGAATGATATAAGCATTCACAGGAGGAATCTCTAGATCAGACAGTTTTTTAACCAAGTTTTTAATTTTTCTGATGAGTTCTCAGTCATGATCCTTCAACCTTTTATCTCCAAGAGGAGATGTTTTCTGATAAAGTGGTCCGAGGAAAACTCCGAGATTTAGAATATAACTGCGGGCATAAATAAAAATTCCAAGCCAAGGCATCATACCTTGCTTTTCCTTTAATTTATCATTAGGAAAATCAATTATTTTTCCTAAAAATGTGAGTTTGTAGCTTGATCTATCTTTTTCCAATTACTGCTCCCCGAAATTCAATATGATTCACTGTTATCTTCATCTTTGTTGAAGATAACACAAGTCCTTCAGCTTCAACGATCGCAAGGAATTTCTCCAAGTGTTTCTTATGCTCAGCTTCATTTTTACTGAAAATAATTATATCGTCGATATAAACTACAAGAAAGTCAGAACAGTTATTAAAACAGAAATCCATTTTTTGTTGAAAAATAGCTGGTGTATTTTTTAAACCAAATAGCATGACTAGTCATTCATACAGCCTTGTTGATGCAGTAAAGACTGTCCATTCAATTGAATCAGGGTGCATCGCAACTTGATGAAATCCCATTATTAAGTCAAATTTGGAGTAAATTTGATTGTTACTAATCCTTTTTAACAACTTATTGATTCCGGACAGAGAATATTGATCTTTATGAGTATTGTCATTCAAAGATCTATAGTTAAACACGAGTCTTTCTTTTCCTCGTGTTTCTTTTCCCGTTTTTGGGTCAACAGTTGTACATGAAATCACAATTATAGTTATAGTTCTATGTCTGCTTTTACTAGGTCGTATTACCTTCAAGTTTAGCAGAGCATCAATATGGCGCTTAAGTTGATCTTGCATAGCGGGAGTGACGTGTGTAAGAGGTTTATTCTGAATTGTGAGATCATGATTAATTATATCAATTTTACAAGTCACCTTATTTTTCAGTCAGTGTCTCTGAGGATTCTCCCCTATGTATCCATTGTCCTGCAGCCTGCTGAACAAAGACTCGAATCTTCTAACGAAAGAGTTTTCATTAGAAATTATACTTGAATACAGTGATTCAGGCTGTAGTTCGTTATAGAAATCATAGTCGTGTTGTATACTACTATCATAGTCGATTTCTAGTTCTGGAATCTGTTTAGCTGCAACTTATACATCGATAGTAGTATCAACATGAGTTATATCCTTGTAGAATGTAACTGTATTTCTTTCTACACGCATGTCTTCATGCATGCTTCTTATGAAGTTACATCCTATAAGTATTTGAATACCATCATTAATTTCCATGGGCAAGTAATAAATCAATGGTATTCAGAAACTATGTTCAGAGATAAACATTTTTCAATCCTTCATTTTCTTAGCTGAATTAGTGGTAGAATTTACTCCACTAAATGTAACTTGATAATTTAAATCTTCAAGTACCTCTTTGGGGACGGAGCTGATACTAGCACAGCAAGACGTTGCTCCTGTGTCAAGAATCCCTTTTAATTTGAAGCAAAGGCACCTGAGATTTCAAAAGTAATTGTTAGGTTGAATAACTTGTTGATGATCCGCTTTGAAGTCTTTAACACTTGCTCCATTAATGTTTCTGAAAATATTTTTGCCCCGTGTTCATCAATCGGCTCTGGATCATCATCTTCTTCTTCCTCAAACGTAACAATCTTCTTACACTTATCCTCTAAGGTAAGTTCTTGTAAATCCTCCGCTAACTGTTTTTCAATCTCCTGCTGAAGTTCCTTCAGCTTCATGTTCTCTTCAATCAAATATTTCGTGTATTTGACTAGTTCATTAATCAAATTATCCTTTGATTGGAATTGTAGTAAAGATAATTTTTTCTGAACTGTTATCGCTAAGTAAAACTTAGCGCACGGTGGGCAAGCAGTTAACTTGCATAGAATACAGTGTATTCTTATGCTTGAATTTGTAATAATGAAGCAGTAAGAACAGCGAGAATACTGACTTTTTAGAGGTTTATTATGCTCCCACCGAAGCGAGCATTTCTTCTGATCTTCCTTTAACTTGGTCAGGCATCTCCACCCGTAGTCTTCTTTCATCATGAGTCCAAATTCTTCAATTGGACAATTCTCTAGAGCACTGCGAATGTGAGTAAGAGTGTTGACTCCTTCACCCTCTGAGATAGAGCAAATAGCGTTTGATGACTCTTCATTGAGGTCCACAGAAAGAGCATCATAATCATCTGGTAGCTCAAGATTATTCAAAATGGGTGTCTTTGTCATGTTGCATTTCTTACTTTTGCATTCCTTTGCAAAATGTCCTTCGTCGCCGCATATATAGGATCTGCATTTAGAAAATTTAGACTTATTTTTGTTTTTGATAACGCGCACATGGGAATCATGCGGTTTTCCTTTGTAGTTCTTCGATTTCCGTAAGTCATACTGTTTGTGTTGGTTATAGAAACTAGACACTGGAATCTTCTTGCAAAGACAGAGGTCTTTGACTCCTCTTTGTACAACAGCCCTCTTGCATAGCTCTACAAGATACTAATAAGTAAATCATATTCTGGACATAACCCCTACTGTGTTTCCAGTGTATTTCTTCTTAAATGCTTCCTCAATTTCATTGCCGATAATGAGTCATTTTCCTGAAGAATTTATCTGATAATTCTGGACTGATATATATCCGTCCAGATCTTGCGGCCAAAACTTTGTAGTCATTCATGTATTCAAACATATTCTTGATTTCTGAACATGTTAACCTTTCAAGATCAAGATAGGCTCTGTTTTGCTCATCTGTAGAGCCTTGATAAGGATCTTCCAATAAGATCACTGTCTTGATGGCTGATAGAGCATTCTGAGGATCGTATGCAATATTGATTACAACTTCGTATTCATCTTCATACGTCATCCTCCGTTGGATCCATATTTTCTTTTCAACTTTTGCCAACAAGTTTTCGATAAAGAACACCTTAGATTTATTATCAGCAAACTGTTTATCATTTACCAGATTCAAAGTGATGGATTCCCATCTGAAAATTACATCATCATATAGAGAGAAATCATCTGGTAATACGAGCATGACTCCATGAGCATTCTGCGCAGAACGCAGAGTCCACATGTTTTGCTGGTAGGATCTCTTGAAGTCTGAGGCTCTTGACCTCAGGTTTTGAAAATTATTTGAAGAAGAAGAAGAGGGATCCGCTTGCGCTCCTGAAATAGCTGGTGGATACATGACCGGACCCATGACCGGTTCATTCGGTGGAAAATAAGAGGATGCGGACGCATAAGCACTGTCTGCTTTAGCGGCCATCTTCCTTAGGCGAGGATATTCCAACACTGCAAGTTGGTCTTCTATATTTGGATAAATCATCTCGGGTATAGATAATGATCCAAGGGTAGGTATAGGTTCTGGTTTTGATGGTGGGGTTAATTCAAAAGAAATGGGCTAAATAAGTTCTCTAAATTCCACCTACTATTTCAGGAGCGCAGGCAGATCTCTCTTCCTCTTCAAATAATTTCCAAAACCTTAGGTCAAGAGCCTCAGACTTCAAGAGATCCTACCAGCAAAATATGTAGACTCTGCGTTCTGCACAGAATGCTCATGGAGTCATGCTCGTATTACCAGATGATTTCTCTCTATATGATGATGTAATTTCCAGATGGGAATCCATCACTTTGAATCTGGTAAATGATAAGCAGTTCGTTGGCAATAAATTTAAAGTGCTCTTTATCGAAAACTTGTTGGCAGAATTTGAAAAGAAAATATGAATCCAACGGAGGATGGCGTATGAGGATGAATACGAAGCTGTAATCAGTATTGCATACGATCTTCAGAATGTTCTATCAGTCATCAAGAGAGTGATCTTATTGGAAGATCCTTATCAAGGCTCTACAGATGAGCAAAACAGAGCCTACATTGATCTTGAAAGATTAACATGTTCAGAAATCAAGAATATGTTTGAATACATGAATGACTATAAAATTTTGGCCGCAAGATCTGGACGGATGTATATCAGTCTAGAATTATCAGATAAATTCTTCAGGAAAATGACTCTCATTATCGGCAATGAAATTGAGGAAGCATTTAAGAAGAAATACCCTGGAGATTTACTTATCAGTATCATGCAGAGCTATGCAAGAGGGTTATTGTATAAAGAGGAATCAAAAACCTCTGTCTTTGCAAGAAGATTCCCGTGTCTGGTTTCTATAACCAGCACAAGAAGTATGACTTACGGAAATCGAAGAACTACAAAGGAAAACCGCATGATTCCCATGTGCGCGTCGACAAAAACAAAAACAAACCTAAATTTTCTAAATGCAAATGCTATATATGCGGTGACGAAGGGCATTTTGCAAAGGAATACAAAAGTAAGAAAGACAACATGACAAAGACACCCATTTTGAATAACCTTGAGCTACCAGATGATTATGATGCTCTTTCTGTGGACCTCAACGAAGAGTTATCAGACGCTATTTGTTCTATCTCAGAGGGTGATGGAATCAACACTCTTAGTCACATCTACAGTGCTATAGAGAATTGTCCAATTGAAGAATTTGGACTCATGATGAAAGAAGACTACGGGTGGAAATGTCTGATCAAGTTAAAGGAAGATGATGAGAAATGCTCGCTTCAGTGGGAGCACAATAAACCTCTAAAAAGTCAGTATTCTCGCTGTTCTTACTGCTTCATAATTACAAATTCAAGCATAAGAATACACTGCATTCTATGCAAGTTAACTGTTTGCCCACCGTGCGCTAAGTTTTACTTAGCGATATCAGTTCAGAAAAAATTATCGTTACTACAATTTCAATCAAAGGATAATTTGATTCATGAAGTAGTCAAATACACGGAACATTTGATTGAAGACAACCGGAGGCTGAAAGAACAACTTCAGCAGGAGATTGAAAAACAGTTAGCGGAGGATTTACAAGAACTTACCTTAGGGGATAAGGGTGAGAATATTGTTACGTTTGAGAATGAAGAAGATGATGATCCAGAGCCGATTGATAAACACGAAGCAAAAATGTTTTCAGAAACATTAAAGGAGCAAGTGTTAAAGACTCCTAAGCGGATCATCAACAAGTTATTCAATCTAACAATTATTTTTGAAATCTCAGGTGTCTATGATTCAAATTAAAGGGATTCTTGACACAGGAGCAACGTCTTGTTGTGCTAGTATCAGCTTCGTCCCCAAAGAGGTACTTGAAGATTTAAATTATCAAATTACATTTAGTGGAGTAAATTCTACACTAATTCAGCTAAAAAAATGAAGGATTGAAAAATGTTTATCTCTGAACATGGTTTCCGAATACCATTAATTTATTGCTTGCCCATGAAAATTAATGATGGTATTTAGATACTAATAGGATGTAACTTCATAAGAAGTATGCATGGAGGCATGCGTATAGAAGGAAATACAATTATATTCTACAAGGATATAACTAATGTTGATACTACATTGATGTAGAAGTTGCAGCCAAATAGATTCCAGAACTAGAAATCGACTATGATTTTTATAACGAACTACAACCTGAATCACTGTATTCAAATATAATTTCTACTGAAAACTCTTTCGTTAGAAGATTTGGGTCTTTGTTTAGTAGGATGCAGGACAATGAATATATAAGGAAAAATCCTCAGAGGCACTGGTTGAAAAATAAGGTTACTTGTAAAATTGATATAATTAATTCTGATGTCACAATTCAGGATAAACCTCTTACACACGTCACTCCCGCTATGCAAGATCAATTTAAACGCCATATTGATGTTCTGCTAAACTTGAAGGTAATACGACCTAGTAAAAGCAGACATAGAACTATGGCTATAATTGTGAATTTAGGTATAAATGTTGACCAAAAAACGGGAAAAGAAACACGAAAGAAAGAAAGACTCGTGTTTAACTATAGATCTTCGAAAATCTTCGAATGACAATACTCATAAAGATCAATATTCTCTGCCCGGAATTAACACACTATTAAAAAGGATTAGCAATAATAAAATTTACTTCAAATTTGACTTAAAAAGAGGATTTCATTAAGTTGCGATGCACCCTGATTCAATTGAATCGACAATCTTTACTGCACCAACAGGGCTGTATGAATGGCTAGTCATGCAATTTGGTTTAAAAAATGCACCAGCTATTTTTAACGAAAAATGAATTTCTGTTTTAATAACTGCTCTGACTTTCTTGCAGTTTATATCGACGATATAATTATTTTCAGTAAAAATGAAGCTGAGCATAAGGAACACTTGGAGAAATTTCTTGCGATCTTTGAAGCTGAAAGACTTGTGCAATCTCCAACATAGATGAAGATAGCAGCGAATGAAATTGAATTTCTAGGAGAAGTAATTGAAAAAAGAAAGATCAAGCTATAACATCACATTATCAGGAAAATAGCTGATTTTCCTAATGATAAATTAAAGAAAAAGCAATGTATGAGGTCTTGGCTTGAAATTTTTAATTATGCCCGTAGTTATATTCCAAATCTCGGAGTTCTCCTCGAACCAGTTTATCAGAAAACATCTCCTTATGGAGATAAAAGGGTGAAGAATCATGACTGGGAACTCATCAGAAAAATTAAAGACTTCAAAAATTGTAAGATTTAAAGATTCATCCTACGAATGTTTATATCATTCTCGAGACAGATGGATGCATGGAAGGATGAGGAGTGTGCAAGTGGAAGATGACGAAAAACGATCCTAGATCTTCGGAAAGAGTGCGCATACAGTAGTGAAAAATTTACGACAATAAAATCCACAATTGACGCAGAGATCCATGCTTGCATGGAAAGCCTAAACTCTCTGAAAATCCATTATCTCGACAAGTCTGAAAAAATTCTTCGGACAGACTGTCAAGCTATTATCTGTTTGTATAATAAAACAACTCAAAACAAACAATCTAAAGTTAATGGGTTGCATTCACAGATTTCATCAACGGGCTGGGATCACTGTTCACTTCGAGCACATAGACGGAAAGAACAATATTCTTACCGACTCACTCTCTAGACTAACATTTATTTTAATTGCAGGTCAAGAAGAAAGTGTTAATTTCCTATTCACAGGCGAGGAATGAACGCTAGAATTTCCAGAAGCTCTAAAAGAAAAAAGTTCTATCAAGGAGGACGAGTATTCAGAGATTGCATCAAACACTTATCAATTGACGCGCGAAGGGATTAAGGACCGCAGATAGAACCACAATATTCCGGATAAACGATATGAATTACGCCAGGAATGGATGCAGCAGCAACAAGCTCGGAGAAGGGACTTCAACAGAAGTCATCCTAGCTCTTTCGATCTGTCGAATATCCCCAAAAATTCTAGCGACTTACATTGGGAACTACTATGGGAAAGTTTTAATTTTTCGTTATCTGCTGATGCTCATGACAAGCTTAGGAGAGCTGTCAGACGCATTGAATCCGACCAAGCTAATAAAATTTTCAACGAACTCCGAATTCTTCATCGGATGTATGAGAATAAGGTTGTCTACTGCAAAAGTAATTCAAGCAGGGATAATGCATTGAGTGACATCCTCCCTGATGTTCAGAAGATGAAAAATAGGCTTGACAGCCTCATCAGTGTTGCGGCTCAAGTCGTGTACCAGGGTCTGGAAAGAGAAGTTTGATTTCTAGGATGTATATTCTATAAGGTCTTGTCTCTTGTAATTATGTATCTTCGTCTATATTGCATTATATATTGTGTATCTGGATACATTCAGATAGTTGTTTAAGTGTTTGTATCATGTGAAGCTGTAGTGGGCCCACAATAATTGAGTCTTGTCGGCAGCTGGCCACTGAGTCTGTGAGTATGGAAAAGATGCTATACCGACTTTCCGCCCACAACTTTCTGCTTTCGACCCGCGATTTTGGCTGGTGGAGTTAACCTTTCCACAAGGTGAAATCTTGGTCGTCCACGTTGAGTAGTATTATTCTCCACTCACAAGACCACGTTATCTTGTCGATGTGAAGCTTATCTCTTAGCTCTGTCTTCGCCTCTATATAAGGGAGACATGTTAGAGTTGCAGACAGTCAGGCCTTAAGCCAACCGTCTACTTCTCTCTTCGAGTCCTAGCTTGTGAGTTTTCTTATTTTCAAATAAAATTTCTTTAAGTTTTGTTCATATCTCTGTTTATATATTTCCGGCTATAAGTTATTTGTGACCCCCAAACCGACGATCCCCCGTTTCCTCCCCTTTTTGGTATCAGAGCTACGTTGGGGTAAAACCTTCATAGTATTCTGAGGGATCCAACTAAGGATCTTGATGAGTTGAGTTGTCGAGCTCTCTCATGTTATTTAGCTATCTTTTATACGTTTTGATTTATGATTTTGATTATTTGATTCAAGCTTTTAGAATCATTTTAATAGATCTGTTTTTTTTATTTTTATATTATTTTGAGTTAAGAGGCTGCTACTTAGCATGATCAGTTAGTAGTCCCGAGTGCCTCGAAGAAATCTCCGAGAATGAGCAACTGAGGAATTGTACGGACGAAAAAGATATGCTAAGTGTATTCAGGAACTTAACTTAAGATTTTATAAATCTAATTTTACGCTCGAACTTCAGATTTGTTAAAGTTTTTTTGAAATTCTTAGATCTGTTTGATAAATCATATGGTTAAGATGTATAAGGATGATAATTCAAGGCATAGATAAGTCAAGCGAGACAACTTATTAATTTCCTAAAAGGTGAACTCAGGATGCTAATTATCATCTAATAGATTTTTTCTTATTCCCAACTATTGCTCTGTATATTTATGAACGATTGGAAGCTTTCATCAGCCTCCACTGATTACAAATTAGCTATTTTAGCTACTGATTCCCTTGAGCCTCCAGCGTTAGGATTTTTTAATCCCTCTGACACTAGACAAAGCACTCCCTCTGCTTTATCGGCTATTATAAAGCAGAATAATATTCTCCTTCAATTATTACTCAAAGTTTCTGATAGACTTATTACTGTTGAAGGTAAGCTAAAGCAAATCCAACAAAAGGAGCCCGAAAGGGAGAAATCTGTTGAAAATTCTATTTTTGCTCTTCAGGAACAGCTTGAATCTCTATCCTTGGGTGAACCATCCAGAACGGTTCAACCAACTAAACCAAAAGGCCAACTGTTTGTTTTTCAAAATCCTAAGACTATATTTCTAAGGAAAAACAAAAGTATTCTTGAATTTCTGATCCATGGCCTCTACATCTAGGAATAATTCATTTCGTACATCCACTACCCTCCTTCCTACTCCTAACGTACGAAACTCTAACCCTACATCCACTTCCACCTCAAACCTAGATGATCAAATACGTGACTACCGTATGAGGTCGCGTATAGCTTATGAGATTCAAAGGAGAATGCCCCGACGGAGATCTTACAACAGAACTCTGGAAAGTCAAATAGATCCAGAGTAGCAATTGCAGATCTCACAACGTAGGCGTACAAATCTGATTCCTGCGAAGACTCTATATGAAGATGGCTGGTTTTCAACAAGACATAGGGTCTACATGCACTATTCCGAGGAACGCATACTCGCAACAGAGGGTATGTAGATAAACTTATCGTTCATAAGCCAAGAATCATACCAGAGATTAGTCCAAGAGGTGATGCAGCATATTCACCTTGGATTAATCATGATATGTATCCATACACTGCATAGACGAGATGCAGGTACTACTGCCTTAAATGTTCTTCGTGACATCAGATGACGATATGATGTCTCTATTATTGGCACAATTGAGGTTGATCTGTCAAAAGGTACACAGCTCGTATATATAACTCCGGACATGTTATTGTTCATACATGATTTTCTAAATCATATAGAGCTTGTTGTACTTACACACGGATATGAAGATTGACAAGGAGAAGAATCTAAACTCTTAATGACTAGAACCATAGTTTTCAGGCTTACTAATACCAGCATGCTGGATTCTGTTATAATGTCAACGGAATTGCGGATTATTTGGCGACCCATGGGATTGTTGCTATCCCTGGTCAGAAGCATTCTATACTCCAACTGCAAGGCCTAGATTGGAATCTAAAACCTTCGGAAAATACTGGTGTTCAAATACCACGACATTTGATTACCAGACAACGGATTGATCGTACGATCCGACTATCTTTCTCAGATTATACAGCCGAAGCGCCACCACCTGTACCTCAATATTCTACTCAGGACATTGAAGGTTCTGAAGATGAAGCGGCGTACATGGCCTACGAAGATGGTCCCATATGAGATTACGAGGAAGATGATGAAGATTGCATTACCATATGCAAAGTTGAAGAATATGATGGTGATAACGAACCAGTTTGGGATCAGCCTTCAAGTGAGCACGGAGAAAACGATGAAGATCATTTTTCATTATTTTTGTATTTCAATAATCTTAATAATGAACAGAGTTCATTTGCGGAAGTTGGTAGAGATGATTTCGCCAATTTTTGCAATTTTGAAAATGATCTTCAAGATTTTCCAATAGAAACACCACTTGAACTTTTTGAGCCCATTCCTTTTGAATTAACCCCACCATCAAAATCAGAACCTATACCTACCCATGGATTATTATCTAAACCCGAGATGATTTATCCAAATATAGAAGACCAACTTGAAGAGTTGGAATATCCTCGCCTAAGAAAGATGGCCACTAAAGCAGACAGTGCTTATACGTTCGTATCCTCCTCTTATTTACCACCGAAAGAACCGGTCATGGGTTCGGACATGTATCCACCTGCTATTTCAGGAGCGCAGGCGGATCTCTCTCTTCTTCAAATAATTTCCAAAACCTGAAGTCAAGAGCCCAGACTTCAAAAGATCCTACCAGCAAAACATGTGGACTTTGCGTTCTGCGCAGAATGCTCATGGAGTCATGCTCGTGTTACCAGATGATTTCTCTCTATATGATGATGTAATTTCCAGATGGAAATCCAGCACTTTGAATCTGGTAAATGATAAGCAGTTCGCTGACAATAAATCTAAAGTACTGTTTATCGAAAATTTGTTGGCAAAAGTTAAAAAGAAAATATGGATCCAATGAAGGATGACGTATGATGATGAATATGAAGATGTAATCAATATTGCAGACGATCCTCAGAATGTTCTATCAGCCATCAGGAGAGTGATCTTATTGGAAGATCCCTATCAAGGCTCTACAGATGAGCAAAATAGAGCCTACCTTGATCTTGAAAGGTTAACATGTTCCTAAATCAAGAACAAGTTGGAATACATGAATGACTATAAAGTTTTGGCCGCAAAATCTGGACGGATGTATATCAATCCAGAATTATCAGATAAATTCATCAAGAAAATATCTCTCATTATCGTCAATGAAATTGAGGAAGCATTTAAGAAGAAATACCCCGCAAACAAAGTAGGGGTTATGCCCAGAATAAGATTTACTTATCAGTATCTTGCAGAGCTATGCAAGAGGGCTGCTGTACAGAGAGGAATCAAAGACCTCTTTCTTTGCAAGAAGATTCCAGTGTCTGGTTTCTATAACCAGCACAAGAAGTATGGCTTACGGAAATCGAAGAACTACAAAGGAAAACCGCATGATTCCCATGTGCGCATTATCAAAAATAAAAACAAGCCTAAATCTTCTAAATGCAGATGCTATAAATGCGGTGACGAAGGGCATTTCGCCAAAGCATGCAAAAGTAAGAAAGACAACATGGCAAAGGCAGCCGTTTTGAATCATCTTGAGCTACCAGATGATTATGATGTCTTTTCTGTGGACCTCAACGAAGAGTCATCAGACGTTATTTGCTCTATCTCAGGGGGTGAAGGAGTCAACACTCTTACTCACATCCGCAGTGCTCTAGAGAATTGTCCAATTGAAGAATTTGGACTCATGATGAAAGAAGACTACGGGTGGAGATGCCTGATCGAGCTAAAGGAAGATCAGGAAAAATGCTCGCATCAATGGGAGCATAATAAACCTCTACAAAGTCAGTATTCTCGCTGTTCTTACTGCTTCATTATTACAAATTCAAGCATGAGAATACACTGCATTCAATGCAAGTTAACTGTTTGCCCACCATGCGCTAAGTTTTACTTAACGATAACAGTTCAGAAAGAATTATCCTTACTACAATTTCAATCAAAGGATAATTTGATTCATGAATTAGTCAAATACACGGAGCATTTAATTGAAGAGAACAGGAGGCTGAAGGAACAACTTCAGCAAGAGATTGAAAAACAGTTAGCGGAGGATTTACAAGAACTTGCCTTAGGGTATAAGGGTAAGAAGATTGTTACGTTTGAGGATGAAGAAGATGATGATCCAGAGCCGATTGATGAATACAGAGCAAAAATATTTTCAGAAACATTAAAGGAGCAAGTGTTAAAGACTCCAAAGCGGACCATCAACAAATTATTCAACCTAACAATTACTTTTCAAATCTCAAGTGTCGATAGATTCAAATTAAAAGGGATTCTTGACAAAGGAGCAACGACTTGTTGTACTAGTATCAGCTCCGTCCCCAAAGAGGTACTTGAAGATTTAAATTATCAAGTTACATTTAGTAGAATAAATTCTACCACTAATTCAGCTAAGAAAATGAAGGATGAAAAAATGTTTCTCTGAACATAGTTTCTGAATACCATTAATTTATTTTTTGCCCATGAAAATTAATGATGATATTCAGATACTAATAGGATGTAACTTCATAAGAAGCATGCATGGAGACATGCGTATAGAAGGAAATACAGTTACATTCTACAAGGATATAACTCATGTTAATACTACTATCGATATAGAAGTTGCAGTTAAACAGATTCCAGAACTAGAAATCGACTATGATTTCTATAACGAACTACAGCCTGAATCACTGTTTTCAAGAATAATTTCTAATGAAAACTCATTTGTTAGAAGATTCAGGTATTTGTTCAGCAGGCTGCAGGACAATGGATACATAGGGGAGAATCCTCAGAGGCACTGGCTGAAAAATAAGGTGACTTGTAAAATTGATATAATTAATTCTGATCTCACAATTCAGGATAAGCCTCTCTTAAACATGTCACTCCCACTATGCAAGATCAATTTAAGCGTCATATTGATGCTCTGCTAAACTTGAAGGTAATACGACTTAGTAAAAGAAGACATAGAACTATGGCTATAATTGTGAATTCAGGTACAACTGTTGACCAAAAAATACGAGGAAAAGAACGACTCGTGTTTAACTATAGATCTTTGAATGACAATACTCATAAAGATCAATATTCTCTGCCCGAAATCAACACGCTGTTAAAAAGAATTAGCAACAGTCAAATTTACTCCAAACTTGACTTAAAAGACGGATTTCATCAAGAGATGACTAAAATAAACTAAACTAAAAAGAGAGAAGCAACTACCCAGACCAAGAAAGAAAGATACAATGACTAATACGAAACATAAAATTCCAAAAGTTAATCTAAATCTAAAAAATATGCTCCAATGGAGAGGGACCAGTAAGTGGTTGGGTGAAACCTGTTATATAAAATAACAACGGGTGAATTCAAAAATCAAACTCAACAAATAACAATTATTTAGTAAAACATAAACGTCAAGGAAAAAGAGGCATGTAGAATGACCAATAAGCACAGACGACTTATTATGTGTATAACAAAATTTGTAAAGACTATCACATACTTATGATCATAAATAAGAGTGACTCAAGCACATGCACTATTATGTAAATATTTATATGCTACAATATTAAGTGCTTTTGCACAGATATGACATATTAATCATTTGAAATTATCTGATAATAAATAATTTCAGTATATATCTACATATTTACATATAGTATATTTATATAGTTGATTCACTACGACACCTTGAAATAAGAAAGGTAGGCATCAATCCCATGAACATCTACTTATTTCTCTGAAGGAGTCGTCAATCCAAGCTCTGTTTTAAAGAGCGGAGAAGCGGCAGTAATCAAGCAGATTGGGAAGGCGGCAAGGAGAGGGCAGGAGACAATTTGGGAAGGTATGGGGCAAGCAAGGAAATCATGAGAATCAGAGAGCGAAGAAAAATGAAATTTGAATCTTAGATGCTACCCTCCTTAAAAAATTTTGGTCCCCAAATTCAAACTCAAGATTACATCAACTCAACAAGTGGGAAAAGTTATGAGTGCAGCCGGTATATGCATTTTGTTAATAATATCTCAAAATCATGTAACTGCTGAGTGGCAAACCAGGATAAGTCAGATAACACAACTAATGCAATATGTGAATATATTGATTAAATCAAATTACTAAATGCAATTTGATAGAAAATGAATGAATGTGAAGCCACAAAGTTAAATAATTCCCTTGTCGGTTGCTATAGAATAGAGATAACATCACTCACCGCATCAGAACTTCATAGGCTTCTTGTGGAATTATAACAAATGCTCGTGATAGAATCATCTACCTGGGCTGCTCCGGAGCCTAAGATCGTTGAGGCTGACACTGCACCATTTAAGGATGTTGATACGTCAGGGGCAACTACTAGTGTTGTTGGTACTACAATCTAAATGTTGCTGATATGGTTGATGCACCATCACTTTTTGCGACTGTTGTTTGGGTTGAAGGTAGTATTGACCTGTCTGTTTGTTGCCACCTTGTTTATGGTGTCGGCCTTTATTAGATTTATGTCACCCATTCTTATGTTGCTTGTTGTTGGCCTTCTAGTTTACTGCAGGTTTAGTTTGGCCTGGAAAGGGGCAATCCTTGATTTTATGATTGGTGTTGTAGCAAGTTAAAACACTTGTCAATGTTGAGGTTGCAAGTTCTAGGGCGACTCTTCCCGTAGTGAAGAAAACTAGAATTATTCTTTGGTTTACCTTTCACGCCCTTCTTTTGTGGTTCTTTCTGCATTGGAGCATCAGTGACTTCTCATTTTGCGACGGCTTTTTTACACACATTCAGCTCTATCTTGGCATGTATAGTTGGGCCCACCAACTCTCTGTATGTAACACACTTGACAGTCGTTAGACACTTTCTAATGTCTTCTCTCAAGCCAATAAGTAGGTGGTAGATCGTCTGATCTTCATGTTGATTAATCGAAAGAATGAAACGAACGATTCTAGCAAATTACGTCTCATACTCCTGAACAGCCTTCATTCCTTGCTCCAACTTCCTTAAGTCATTCATAAGCTTGAACCAATCCGCTTAAGTGAAATATTGCTCCAAGAACAATCTCTCAAAATCTGCCCAGTAAACTATCATGTATGGTCCAAATATGTTGCGGTGATGACTTTCCAACCAATCGCAGGCTCCTTCACGCAACTGGAATGCCACAATGTCCACCCTACGATTGTTAGAGCACTTTCTTCCATGCGGCCTCTTCTTAATGTCGTGAAGCCATGCATCAGACTCAAATCGGGTCCACCGTGTCATTGAAGATACAAGGGTGTCTTCAAAAACCGGTCCATCACTCGATTAATAACACTCCCATTGATCTTCATAATTGGTTGATTAGGTTGAGCCTCCATCGCAATCACTGGTGGTATTGGTTGAGTGATTTGTGGTGTCGGTTGTGTCGCTTGCTAAATAGGTTGGACCGCTTGTGCGATTTGGGTTGCAAAACTACCTTGCAATGCCTAGGAGACGTTGTGTGCTACCACCTCCACGAGAGTTGTCAAGTTGAGATTTGGTGCTCCAGTAGTCTTGGTGGGTTGGGCAGAATATTGACCTAACAAGAGTAACATATTCCCTAGCCAATCCTAAGAAGATAAGGGACGTAGAATGCAAAGACAAGGGATGTGGGATGCAAGGACAAAAAATATTGAGTACAAAATACAAAGAAAATTGAATACAAAGCATAGACTCTGATATCACTCTGTCATACCACGGGTCCGGAAAGTGGTACACTACGGCAACACATGGCATAATGAAAAGAATTGAACCTGTTTTTTTATTCTCAAAAGGAAAAAAGTGTGCAAGTAATAATAGAAAGAAATAATAAGTTTTATTCCACTTCATAAATAAAAATACAATTGGTACAGCTGAAAGGAAATGAGACAACTAAAAGAAACTAAACTGAAAATAGGGAAACAACAACCCAAACCAAGAAAAAAAGATACAATAATTAATATGAAACAAAAAATACCAAAAGTTAATCTAAATATGAAAAGTCTGCTCCAGTGGAGAGGGTCTGGTAAGTGAGTAAAATATGTTATATAAAAATATCAACGCGTGAGTTTGAAAATCAAACTAAATAACAACTATTTATTAAAGCAAAAATGACAAGACAAAAGAGCATGTAGCACTACCAATAAATATGAGTGATTTACTATGTGTGTAATAGAATTTGCAAAAACTATCAAAAACTATCACATGCTTATGATCATGAATAAGAATGACTTGAAAACATGCACTTTTATGTAAATATTTACATGCCATAATATTAGATATTTTTGCACATATATGGCATATCAATCAGATAATATNTATATATATATATATATATATATATCTGGTTCACTACGACACCCTGAAACAAATAACAGTAGGCACCAAACCCATGTAAATCCATTGATTTCTCTGAAAGACCAATCAGTTCGGCTAGTCATAACAAAATGAGTTTAATACTGACATAATAATATTGCAGTATAAAATATCCATCGGTGTTTATAAACAATTATGAAAACTAACATAATGAAATTTGTCACATCAAAGAAATAAAAGAAATAATAAATATTGAAATAATGAAAAATGAATAATTAAACAAGAGGCTAACCAGCAATAACATATGGTTAGTCATACATTTAGGGTCATCATGAGCAAAAATAAAAGTTGTTTCAGATATATGACTGAAATTTAAAAAAGTAAGAATNAATATATATATATATATATATATATATATATCATATAATTATATTTATATATTTGGTTCACTACGCACCCTGAAACAAAGAACAATAGGCACCAAACCCATGGAAATCCATTGATTTCCTCTGAAAGACCAATCAATTCGGCTAGTCATAACAAAATGAGTTTAATACTGACATAATAATATTGCAGTATTAATTATATCATGCATCACAATTAAAACACAAGAATATAACTACAAAATATCCCTCAGTGTTTATAAATAATTATGAAAACTAACATAATGAAATTTGCCACATCAAAGAAATAAAAGAAATAATAAATATTGAAATAATAAAAAATGAATAATTAAACATGAGGCTAACCAGCAATAACATATGGTTAGTCATACATTTAGGGACATCATGAGCAAAAATAAAAGTTATTGCAGATATATGAATGAAATTTAAAAAAGTAAGAAAGGCAAACCTACCACTAGTTAGGAATCTAACATAATTAGCAAAAGTAATACCCCTAACTAGAAATAATATGTTTATCCCATAATAAAGAGCAGTTACTTACCTCAAGGCCACAAACGTGATAATTCTACGAATTTGATGGTTCGACTGACGATCTTAACCAATTAAAAAATAAGTTCAATTATGCAACTAAGTTTTATCATAATTTAGATATAACCTAATTGACATTAATTATTACTATTATTATTGTTATTAAGTTAATAATAATAATATTATTATTATTATATTTTTTAAAAAAAATTATGAATGTTGACTTATTAACATACTTAAAATAATATCTTCTTTTGATTTAGTATGATATGGAGGAGAAAAACTAATTTCCGAATAAGTTTCATTTGGAGAAATCAATAACAATAAAGAAATATTTTTTAATCCTTAAATCCCGCTTTTCTCTCCTTTGCCTTAAATTCCCTGTTGGAAGATGGATTACAAGATTCAGAGGAGTTGAAGTGAGCAAAGGTTACCTTTCTCGATGGTTATGAGTAGGAGCGAGCTGAAGGAGGAAGGTGGGAGCTTCGGTGGCGTTGGTATCCCACGATCCTGTCGATGCCTTCACCGCTAGCTCTGATCATGAGAGTGTTGCAAGGGATCGACTACAGAGCCGATGTTTTCGGGCAAACGTAAGAGAGAGGGAGATCAGAGGGCTTTGGTAGTTGCAGGAGCCGAGGAAGAGTGGGAGGGATGAGTGATGCACTAGTTTAGGCTCTCTTTTTATAGAGCGGAGAAGTGGTAGCAATCGAGCAGATTGGAAAGGCGGCAAAGGCGAGAACAGGAGACATTTAAGAAAGGTATGAAGAAAGAAAAGAAATTATGCGAAATAGAGCGCGCAAAAAAAGGTAATTCGGATCTTACAAGGGCAACTACTACTAAAATTATATCCATGTATTCAGATTTAGATCTACTAAAACGAAAACCTTTAGACTCCAAGTAGACCTTCATTATTCAAGTTTCTGGTGAACTCTTTCTCTTAGGGTCCGTTTGGGACCGCGTTGGGACAGCATCGCGGCACTTCGCCACAACATTTCAGTTTTTGGTTCAGCGTCCCGCTTGTGGCGAGGCGCGATTTTGGCGGAACGCGGGCCGCGGATGGAGCCCCACGTCCCGCGTTCGTGAGGGAGATTTCACAACTTGTTCGAACTTCGCCCTTTTGGACATCGAAGGAAACAGAGCACTGGGAAGGAAACAAGACCACAGAAACTCCAATTTTTCGCATACTTCCCTCTCTGCCCCTACTAGAAACGATTGAGGAAGGTCGGCCTTCCCTCTCCACTCTCACCAGAAACGATTGAACTCTTCTACCATAAACAATTGAGGAAGGTCGGCTCCTACTAGAAACAATTGAGGAAGGTCGGCCTATTTATGCTTTCTCATACTTCCCTCTCCGCTCCTACTAAAAACGATTGAGGAAGGTCTACCTATTCACGCTTTCTCATACTTTCCTCTCTGCTTCTACCAGAAACGATTTATGGAGGCATTTTTTGAGAAGATGATGGAAGTAAGTGATGAGTTCTCTAACCTATATCCTCGCTCTGCCATTCTTTAATAAGTCCAGTTAATTTTGGTTCTAATGGCATCATGTTAATTTTTCTTCCTCTTTCGATGTGTTCACCTTTTAATTTTGCCTATTTTTCTATGCTTGAGATTTATATGTTATGAGTGTAAATAACAAAATTTTGGTGTTAGAGATGTACATACATAAGAATTGTGTGATATGTATGTGAAAACGTCGATTCTTTATTATCAGACTTTTAAACTATCATTCCATTCATATGTTAGATGGATTATAAAGTGTATGTATTAATTTTGATTCGTATAATTTGCACTTATAGTGAACTATTCTATGCAAGGGCTTAGTTCTACAAGCATTATACAAACTTAATTCAAGTTAACTCATTCATAGTTTTGAGGAGGCCTCACATTCCAATTTAAAACTAGTACTCTTTGTTAGTTCTTTTTCATTTTTCATTAGCATTTTCAGTACTCACTGTTATGTGAGTTATGTATTTAAATTTTTGTTATGTTTTGAAAATAATTTCTGCTTCTGAGGTACCAAATATGTAGTTGTCACATTCTATTTTAAATAGCTTTACAAAATAAGGGCAGAATTTTCATTTTTCCAAAAACAGCTGCCCCACAGCTATTTTTACACAGCTGTCTCAAACAGACAACCAACTTCCCCGAAGCAACTTCCCCACACTGGTTTCCTGGGGCAGTGCAGCTGCAGCTGAAAAACTTAAAAGCTGCAACTACCCCAAAAAGACCCTTAGTCTTGTCCACAAGAAAAATATTATCAGCGAAAAGCAAAACCCAAGGCACATCCTCCTATCAATGTCCAATAAGAGAATCCACAACTAAAGCAAAAAGACATGGGTTAAAGTCAATCCCTGATGTAATCCAATTGAAATAGTAAAATATTTGGTCAATCCTCCTTCAATTCGAATAAACGGAACATTTAGACTTATCAATTTCAACCAATTGGTTTGAATGACTCNTTATTACTATTATTATTGTTATTAATTTAATAATAGTATTATTATTATTATTATTATTATATTTTTAAAAGAAAAAAAATTATGAATGTTGACTTAATAACATACTTAAAATAATATCTTCTTTTGATTTAGTTTGATATGGAGGAGAAAAACTAATTTCCAAATAAGTTTTATTAGGAGAAATTAATAACAATAAAGAAATATTTTTTAATCCTTAAATCCCGCTTTTCTCCCCTTTGCCTTAAATTCCCTGTTGGAAGATGGATTACAAGATTCAGAGGAGTTGAAGTGAGCGAAGGTTACCTTTCTCGATGGTTATGAGTAGGAGCGAGCTGAAGGAGGAAGGTGGGAGCTTCGGTGGCGATGGTATCCGACGATCTTGTCGTTGCCTTCACCGCTAGCTCTGATCATGAGTGTTGCAAGGAATCGACTACAGAGCCGATGTTTTCGGGCAAACGTGCGAGAAAGGGAGATCGGAGGGCTTTGGTAGTTGCAGGAGCCAAGGGAGAGTGGGAGGGATGAGTGATGCACTAGTCTAGGCTCTGTTTTAATAAAGCGGAGAAGTGGCAGCAATCGAGCAGATTGGAAAGGTGGCAAAGGCGAGAACGGGAAACATTTCAGAAAGGTATGAAGAAAGGAAAGAAATTATGCGCAGAAAAAGCTAATTCGGATCTTACAAGGGCAACTACTAAAATTTTATCCATGTATTCAAATTTAGATCTACTAAAATGAAAACTTTTAGACTCCATGTAGACCTTCATTATTCAAGTTTATGGTGAACTCTTTCTCTTAGGGTCCGTTTGGGACCGTGTTCGGACAGCGTCGCGGCACTTCTCCGCAACATTTCAGTGTTTGGTTCGACGTCCCGCACGTGGCGAGGAGCGATTTTGGCGGAACGCGGGCCGCGGATGGAGCCCCACGTCCCGCGTTTGTGAGGGAGATTTTGCAACTTGTTCGAACTTCGCCCTTTTGAACATCGGAGGAAACAAAGCACTGGGAAGGAAACGAGACCATAGAAACTCCAATTTTTCTCATACTTCCCTCTCTGCCCCTACCAGAAACAATTGAGGAAGGTCGGCCTTCCCTCTCCACTCTTACCAGAAACAATTGAACTCTTCTACCAGAAACGATTGAGGAAGGTCGGCTCCTACTAGAAACGATTGAGGAAGGTCGGCCTATTTGTGCTTTCTCATACTTCCCTCTCTGCTCCTACCAGAAACGATTGAGGAAGGTCGACCTGTTCACGCTTTCTCATACTTCCCTCTCCACTTCTACCAGAAACGATTTACAAAGGCATTTTTTTAGAAGATGACGGAGGTAAGTGATGAGTTCTCTAACCTATATCCTCACTCCGCCATTCTTTAATAAGTTCAGTTAATTTTGGTTCTAATGGCATCATGTTAATTTTTCTTCGTCTTTCGATGTGTTCACCTTTTGATTTTGCTTGTTTTTCTACGCTTGAGATTTATATGTTATGAGTGTAAATAACAAAATTTTGGTGTTAGAGATGTACATACATAAGAATTGTGTGATATGTATGTAAAAACGTCTATTCTTTATTATCAGACTTTTAAACTATCATTCCATTCATATGTTTGATGGATTATAAAGTGTATGTATTAAACTTGATTCGTATAACTTGCACTTATAGTGAACTATTCTATGCAAGGGCTTAGTTCTACAAGCATTATACAAACCTAATTCAAGTTAACTCATTGATAGTTTTGAGGAGGCCTCACATTCCAATTTAAAACTAGTACTCTTTGTTAGTTTTTTTTTTCTTTTTTCATTAGCATTTTCAGTACTCACTGTTACGTGAGTTATGTATTTAAATTTTTGTTATGTTTTGAAAAGAATTTCTGCTCCTGAGGTACCAAATATGTGGTTGTCACAGTTCTATTTTAAATAGCTTTACAAAACAGGGGCAGAATGGTCATTTTTCAAGAAACAGCTGTCCCACAGCTATTTTTACACAGTTGTCCCAAACAAGCAGCCAGCTTCACCGAAACAGCTTCCCCACAATGGCTTCCTGGGGCAGCGCAGCTGCAGCTGAAAAATTTAAAAGCTGCAGCTGTCCCAAATAGACCCTTAGTCTTATCCACAAGAAAGATATCATCAGCGAAAAACATAACCCAAGGCACATCCTCCTATCAATGTCCAGTAAGAGAATCCACAACTAAAGCAAAAAGACATGGGTTTAAAGTCAATCCCTAATGTAATCCAACTGAAATAGGAAAATATTTTGTCAATCCTCCTTCAGTTCGAATAAACGGAACAGTTGGACTTATGAATTTCAACCAACTGGTTTGAATGACTTACTAATAGAAAAGAAATGGATAAAAGTCATTTTTTACTTTAAAATGAAGTGGTTTAAGCCAAAAATGGTAAATTTACAAATATACCCATTTGTGGTTCAACTCCATAACTTTGTCAAGAAAACCCCAAATTGAATAAAATTTGCACCAATAAATTAAGTAAAAAAAGAAATCAAAAAACACAAAATATTCTCCATTAAATCATTTTTTAATAATTTTCAAATAATAAAGTCATTTGATAAATTATGAAAATTCAAAATAAATTTAAAATGACTTGATTTTTTAGAAGTTGTCTAGAATCTCATTCCAAACATATCGGTAAATTTCAAAAATTTTAGAGGACATTTAAAACATCTACTTTTCTACTCGGATCATCAAATGGTTAACGTTTAATGTGAAAACCATCTAAGACGGCTCTCTCTAATTTTGTCTGTCACTAGAGCTACAATAACTCTACCACGGATATATTCATTTCACATTTTGCCTCTAAGTGTAAAGCCACTCATCCACCTAATCATTTCCATTTCGACAACACTTAGTTTTATGCTTCTCCTTACATTTAGTGTCATAGAGCATTANTATTTTCCATTAAATCATTTTTTAATAATTTTCAAATAATAAAGTCATTTGATAAATTATGAAAATTCAAAAAAAATTTAAAATGACTTGATTTTTTAGAGGTTGTCTAAAAATCTCATTCCAAACATCTTTGTAAATTTCAAAAATTTTAGAGGACATTTGAATTTATTATAAAATTTTAACTAAAAATACCCTAAAAATTCATGGACGAGAACCACCCCTCCATGGACGAGAAACACACCTTCATTCCCAATCTGATTTAGCTCACCTCTCCCTCTAATCTCTCCTCCCAAGACATCAAACTTTTTGGTCGCCATTACTACTAGGTATGGCTCTAATACCATTTTGACAGAAATGAGACGAGCTTCCATGGAAATTATGGCAGAAATAATATATTCTATTCAACTTGTACGAAAACAAAATAATACAATACCGTAAAAATAAAAGATAGGCCTACAATTCTAGAAGTAGGCGAGTCAAACCGAAACACTTAATCATAAAATTCTGAACAACAATCACATACCCTAACCCTAATAATATTAAACCCTATTTATAACAAAAATAATAATTAAAAAATGACTAAATTGCTCTTTTAGCCTTTTGACTAAAATAAATCTTCAAATTATTTGGTGAGCTCGATGTGGAGGAAAGTTTCATAGGTGTTGGTCTAAAATAGTCATCTACTTTATTACTAGTACAACATAACAACAACAATAAAACCTTTATCCAACTAAGTGGGGTCGGCTATAAAAAACTTTTTTCTCCATTGTGTCCTATTTAGTGTCATATTTTCATTTATTCTGATAAATTAAGATCATTTTTTATATAATATGCCCAAGTCTTCCTAGGTCTACCACTAACTTTCATAAAATAAGCTAAATCTAAAACATCTACTCTTCTAGTCGGATCATCAAATGGTCGACGTTTAATGTGACACAACCATCTAAGACGACTCACTCTAATTTTGTCTTTCACTAGAGCTACACCAACTCTACCACAAATATATTCATTTCACATTTTGCATCTAAGTGTAAAGTCACTCATCCACCTAATCATTCTCATTTCGGCAACACTTAACTTAATTTTATGCTTCTTCTTTAAAGGCCAACATTTAGTGCCATAGAACATTGCAGGTCTCACCACCATCTTATAAAATTTTCTTTTCAGTCTAAATGGTACTTTTCTATCACACAATAGTCCTGAAGCACTCTGCCACTTCAACCAACCAACTTGAATTCTCCTAATAACATCTCAATCAATATCACCATCACTTCGAACAATAAACCCAAGATATCTAACGCGTTCACGCCTTCTAATAATTTGATCACCCATAGTTATATTTTTGTCACTAGAGCTACTACTACTAAAAATACATTCCATGTATTCAGTTTTAGTTCTACTCAAACGAAGACTTTTAGACTCCAAGGTAGACCTCCATAATTCAAGTTCTTCCTGAGCTTTTTGTCTCATCTTATCCACGAGAAGGATATCATCAGCAAAAAACATATATCAAGGTACATCCTCCTGTAAGTGTCCAATAAGACCATCCATAACTAAAGCAAAAAGATATGGCATAAAGCCGATCCCTGATGTAAACCAACAGAAACAGAAAAATAATTGATCAATCCTCATTCTGTTCCAATACAAGTAACAATTCTTGTATACATATCTTTAATGACTTGAATATAAGTCATATCAATACCTTTCTTCTCAAGAACTCTCCAAAGAAAATCTCTCATCGATAAGTCATATCAACACCTTTCTTCTCAAGAACTCTCCAAAGGATATTTCTTGGAACCTTATCGTAAGTTTTTTCTAAATCAATAAAAATCATATGTAGATCCTCCTTATTATCTCTGAACTTCTCCATCAATCTCAATAAATGTATAGCTTCCATGATAGACCTGCCTAACATAAATCTAAATTGATTATGAGAAATCTTTGTAATACGTCTTAGCCTATGTTCAATTACCCTCTCCGATAATTTTAAAGTATGACACATCAACTTAATTCCTTTGTAATTTACACACCCTTGTGCATCCCTTTATTCTTACAAATAAGGATCAAAATACTCTTCCTCCACTCTTCATACATCTTTTTAGTTTTTAAAATAATATTAATCCGTTGTGCAACATAGCACAATAAAAAAATTTCTCACGACACATTAGGAAACAATTTCAACATAATATTACCGTGTAAACAGATGATTTAAATAGCAAAGCAAAATGCAACACAACACAACTGAAGAATATGATCATGATTCTTTAAATATTACACTAGGAAGAATAGATTGGAAATTATATTGAGGGAACTTACATACATGATACAATATTCTTATGAATTTAAGCATCTAGAATTCATACCATACAATTCTGATTTATTTGCATATATAACACCTAACATTTTAAAATTACATTTATACCAATTTAATGTTATAACCCTATACATTAAAAAGAGTATTTGACAATTAAAAAGTTAGTGATAGCGACATTTTTTATGTAATGTTAAAGATTTGAATAATAAGAATGTAAATATAAAATTTTAGGAGTTAGATCTGCAAATATAAGAATTATGTGGTATGTACGTAAATATCCCTTACTTATATTACACCTAAATCTTTAAATCACTATAAATAAATACCACTACTGCAAATATTTTGAAGTAAAACATTAAAATTTAGGTGTTAAATATGTAAATACATGAGATTTGTGTGGTATGTATGCAAATCCCATGCTTAAATTAAAGGATGATAACAGTAATATCTATCAAAGAAATGGACTTTGGTTAATTGGATATGCACACCAAAGGATGTAAAATGCATGTAATACGGGTTAATAAAAAACAATGTTAGAATTAAAAAAATAGATAGACAAAGGTAGCATGAATGCAAGCTAAGTTCTAATGCAAAATAGGCTTAATACCACATGCAACATCCCATAGGACCGGATAGAGAATGATGAAACAATGTTGCTCAAAGTTGGAATAAGTCCAGCAACAACAATCGTGGCATTGTTTTATAAAAATCAGATGTGACCCATAGATTATTTGCTTGATTATTCGAATATTCATGATGTCACAACCCGAAACAAGACTTGAAATTAACCAAGACGGGAATGGACAAACATAATGTGAAAATAAATTCTCTATTTTTCTTTTTTTATTACTAACAGTGTAATACTCAAATGTTCATGAAAGAGTCGTTAAGAAAAGTAATTTAATTAATAAATTAAATTTTTAACTTTTTGGTTGTTCTCTCCTCCTGTACATATTAGCTCGTCTTATTTATCTTATTTAAAAATTTAAAATCTGAAAAAAAATGTTAAACATAATGAGTTATTTGAAGATAACACAAGAGCAATCATACTTCTAAAAAACAATAACCCAAAAAAAATAAAATAATATGCATGTTGGTCTTCCATATATTACTATATGTGATCTTATAATAATCGAATGTAGGTGTCCATGATATTACTCAATTAGAATAATCTAAAACTTCTATATGCATTTACTTCAACTATACTCTTCAAGAATTAATCTTAACTTTACTTTTACTTTATACTAATTAACATTCACATCTATCTTAAAAACATCATTAAAAGCATAACCTAAAACACTCCTAGCCGATATTATCTCGTAGGCACAATGGTTCGTAAACTAATTTATATGATTATCTGAGGTGAAAAGTGTCTACTTGCCCTGACCGATATTCTCTCAACAGCACAACAGTTAACAATTTAACATCAAAATTATCTCGGGTGGGAAGAAAACATCTACGCGCACGGATATAATGGCGTTCTCTACCTGTACCATAAGGGGGTGAACTCCCCCTTTCATGCACATAGAATCATTCATATATACAATATTTTTATTTTATCCTTCAAGGCATACATTCTTATCATGTGAGTCTTATATTAATTTACTAGAATAATGCAACTCTATTAAAAATTTAAGGTAACAGGAGAATCTAATAAATGCATATTTATTATAATTCTAAAGGTCAAGTAATAATATGACAAATATCTAGTCATGCAATGAGCTAATATATTAGATAATAATTTGATATCTTCATAAACTAAACTATTATACAACTATTAAGACAACAACATTGAACATGCATAAGTCATGAATCTACTATAATCTAAACGTATAAAAAATCATATGCGATTTAATTTCATCGTGCAACTATGTAATATCCATATTTTTTTTATCTAATAATATTAAGAATCAACTATAATCTAAATCTCGCCATAATAAAGCATGAATGAAATCAAACAACATTTAAAAATAATGAAAATTAATGAAATTTAGAAATATAATTACTTATCTCAATTTTGGTTACTCGTCTCAGTGACTTCATATCTTCAGATCTTATAGGTTCAAATATTCTTCAATCTTAATTTTTTATCCTTCAAGGTGATCCACTCCTCAATAATTGTCTCCTTTCTTCAAGTACTTCCTTAATTTCACACTGAAGCTTAGCCTCTAACTCTCATTCACAAACCGTCTCCTCCCTCTGTCTTCCCTCAAGCGTGGCTCGACTAGCACCTGCACGGAGAGTGTTGCGCCTTCTTCCTCCTCTTCACGCAAGGCTTGGTAAATTCCTCTTCTCCTCGCAAAAGCTACTTCTCTCATCCTTCCTCAACTTCGCTCCTCGCATGTGAAATAATTGAAACCGCAACTACTCGATCTCCCATTTTCCATGCTTCACACTTAATGTCAAAGTTTAGAGCTCGGTTCTATCTTCATGCACGAAGCTATTGCCTCCTCTCTTCTCTAACACAATTAGGGCACCGGGTTGACTCTGGGGTAAAAGAAACACGCCAATCTTTTCCTTAGTTTCGTCTTTTGCGTGAAATTTGGCTAGGTTTTGCCACTTTTCCTTTTCTTCTTCTATTTCTCCTTTTGTTTCTTCTTACGCTCTCGTCCTCACCCCTCTTCCTCTCTCACTCATTCGTGTTATTTTCAAATGGGANACAAGTCTCACCACCATCTTATAAAATTTTCTTTTCAGTCTAAGCGGTACTTTTCTATCACACAATAGGCCTGAAGCACTCTGCCACTTCAACCAACCAACTTGAATTCTCCTAATAACATCTTAATCAATATCACCATCACTTTGAACAATAAACCCAAAATATCTAACGCGTTCACACCTTTTAATAATTTGATCACCCATAGTTATATTTATGCCACTAGAGCTACTACTACTAAAAATACATTCCATGTATTCAATTTTAGTTCTACTCAAACGAAGGCATTTAAACTCCAAGGAAGACCTCCATAATTCAAGTTGTTCCTAATCTTTTTGTCTCGTCTTATCCACGAGAAGGATATTATCAGCAAAAAATACCAAAGTAAACCCTCCTGTAAACGTCCAATAAGACCATCCATAACTAAAGCAAAAAGATATGGGCATAAAGCCGACCCTGATGTTAACCAACAGAAACAGAAAAATAATTGGTCAATCCTCATTCTGTTCCAACACAAGTAACAGTTCTTGTATACAAATCTTTAATGACTTGAATATAAGTCATATCAACACCTTTCTTATCAAGAACTCTCCAAAAAAAATCTCTTGGAACCTTATCGATAAGTCATATCAACACCTTTCTTCTCAAGAACTCTCCAAAGGATATTTCTTGGAACCTTATCGTAAGTTTTTTCTAAATCAATAAAAATCATATGTAGATCCTCCTTATTATCTCTGAACTTCTCCATCAATCTCAATAAATGTATAGATTCCATAATAGCCAGCACAAGATAAATCTAAATTGATTATGAGAAATCTTTGTAATACGTTAATCTATGTTCAATTACCCTCTCCCATAATTTTAAAGTATGACACATCAACTTAATTCCTCTGTAATTTACACACTCTTGTGCATCCTCTCTATTCTTAAAAATAAGGATCAAAATACTCTTCCTCCACTCCTCAGACATCTTTTTAGTTTTTAAAATAATATTAATTCGTAGTGCAACATAGCATAATAAAAAAATTTCTCATGACACATTAGGAAACAATTTCAACATAATATTACCGTGTAAACAGATGATTTAAATAGCAAAGCAAAATGCAACACAACACAACTGAAGAATATGGTCATGATTTTTTAAATATTACACTAGGAAGGATAGATTGGAAATTATATTGAGGGAACATACATACATGATACAATATTCTTATGAATTTAAGCATCTAGAATTCATACCACACAATTCTGATTTATTTGCATATATAACACCTAGCATTTTAAAATTACATTTATACCAATTTAATGTTATAAACCTATACATTAAAAAGAGTATTTGACATTTAAAAAGTTAGCGATAGCGATATTTTTTATGTGATGTTAAAGATTTGAATAATAAGAATGTAAATATAAAATTTTAGGAGTTAGATCTGCAAATATAAGAATTATGTGGTATGTACGTAAATATCCCTTACTTATATTACACCTAAATCTTTAAATCACTATAAATAAATACCACTACTGCAAATATTTTGAAGTAAAACATTAAAATTTAGGTGTTAAATATGTAAATACATGAGATTTGTGTGGTATGTATGCAAATCCCATGCTTAAATTAAAGGATGATAACAGTAATATCTATCAAAGAAATGGACTTCGATGAATTGGATATGCACACCAAAGGATGTAAAATGCATGTTGGACGGGTTAATAAAGAACAATGTTAGAATTAAAAAATAGTTAGACAAAGGTAACATGAATGCAAGCTGAATTATAATGTAAAATAGGCTTAATGCCACACGCAACATCCCATAGGACCAGATGGAGAATGATGAAACAATGTTGCTCAAAGTTAGAATAAGTCCAGCAACAACAATCGTGGCATTATTTTATAAAAATCAGATGTGACCCATAGATTATTTGCTTGCTTATTCGAATATTCATGATGTCACAACCCAACACAAGACTTGAAATTAACCAAAACGGGAACAGACGACCGGAATGTGAAAATAAAGTCTCTATTTTTTCTTTTTTTATCACTAACAGTGTAATACTCAAATGTTCATGAAAGAGTTAAGAAAAGTAATTTAGTTAATAAATTAAAATTTTAACTTTTCGGTTGTTCTCTCCTCCTGTACATATTAGCTCCTCTTATTTATCTTATTTAAAAATCTAAAATCTGAAAAAAATGTTAAACATAATGAGCTATTTGAAGATAACACAAGAGCAATCATACTTCTAAAAAACAATAACCCAAGAAAAATAAAATAATATGCATGTTGGTGTTCCATATATTACTATATGTGATCTTATAATAATCGAATGTAGGTGTCCATGATATTACTCAATTAGAATAATCTAAAACTTCTATATGCATTTACTTCAACTGTACTCTTCAAGATTTAATCTTAACTTTACTTTTACTTTATACTATTTAACATTCACATCTGTCTTAAAAGCATCATCAAAAGCATAACCTAAAACACTCATAACCGATATTATCTCGTAGGCACAATGGTTCGTAAACTAATTTATATGATTATCTGAGGTGAAAAATTGTCTACTTGCCCTGACCAATATTCTCTCGTCAGCACAACAGTTAACAATTTAACATCACAATTGTCTCGGATGGGAAGAAAACATCTACGCGCACAGATATAATGGCATTCTCTATATGTACCATAAGGGGGTGAACTCCCCCTTTCATGCACATTCATATATACAATATTTTTATTTTATCCTTCAAGGCATACATTATTATCATGTGAGACTTATATTTATTTACTAGAATAATGCAACTCTATTAAATATTTAAGGTAATAGAAGAATCTAATAAATGCATATTTATTATAATTCTAAAGGTCAAGTAATAATATGATAAATATCTAGTCATGCAATGAGCTAATATATCATATAATAAATGACAAATATCTAGTCATGCAATGAGCTAATATATCAGATAATAATTTGATATCTTCATAAACTAAACTATTATACAACTATTGAGACAACAACAATAACTATAATCTAAACATATAAAAAATCATATGCGATTTAATTTCATTGTGCAATTGTGTAACATTCTATATTTTCTTATCTAATAATATTAAGAATCAACTATAATCTAAATCTCACCAAAATAAAGCATGAATGAAATCAAACATACATTTAGCAATAATGAAAATGAATGAAATTTATAAATATAATTACTTACCTCAATTTTGGTTACTCGTTTCAGTGACTTCATATTTTCAGATCTTATAGGTTCAAATACTCTTCAATCTTAATTTTTTATCCTTCAAGGTGATCCACTCCTCAATAATTGTCTCTTTTCTTCAAGGACTTAATTTCACACTGAAGCTTAGCCTCTAACTCTCATGCACGAACCGTCTCCTCCCTCTGTCTTCCCTCAAGCGTGGCTCGACTAGCACCTGCACGTTGAGTGCTGAGCTTTCTTCCTCCTCTTCACGCAAGGCTCGGTAAGTTCCTCTTCTCCTCGCAAAAACTACTCTCTTCCTTCCTCAACTTCGCTCCTCGCATGTGAAATTATTGAAACCGCAACTAATCGACCTCCCATTTTCCATGCTTCACACTTGATGTCAAGGTCTAGAGCTTGGTTCTATCTTCATGCACGAAGCTATTGCCTCCTCTCTTCCCTAACACAATTAAGGCACCGGGTGTTGACTCTCGGGTAAGAGAAACACGCCAATATTTTCCTTAGCTTCGTCTTTTGCGTGAAATTTGGCTAGGGTTTTGCCAAGTTTCCTTTTCTTCTTCTATTTCTCCTTTTGTTTCTCCTTACGCTCTCATCCTCACCCCTCTTCCTCTCTCGCTCATTCGTGTTCTGTTCAAATGGGGCATTAGTTCTTAATATAGAACTATTTAGAGAGTTGGTTAAAGCGACACAATCATCCAACCCATCCATTAGGTTTTTTTTTTTTATTATTTANCATTAGTTCTTAATATAGAACTATTTAGAGAGTTGGTTAAAGCGACACAATCATCCAACCCATCCATTAGGTATTTTTTATTCCTATTTTTTTTTAACAGTCATTAACATGAACGATCTAGTAAAAATATATAAAAATCTAACCTCTTCAACTCTTGTTTGGAGTTTATATAGACCTTCTGTAGTAATACTTCTCAATGTTCCTCCAAATTCAACAAGGGATGGCGTTGTATCATATGTTGCACCTGCTTTTACAAAAGTAACAGAAAGTACCTGCCACAAAAATAATTCAAGTCTCATGGACAACTAAAATTAACCATATATATCTACCACACATGCATTATCAAAAAATAAATAAAATAAAAAGGAACTCATCATGTGAAAGCTTCGCTACAATTTTTAGCTTCCTTTTCAATCTTTAATGAGCCCACGTACTTTAAGCAAACAAAACTAAAAACAGTATAAACAGCAACAAATTTATTAAAAAAAAGATAATATTTCAATCAATNAATTAACCATATATATCTACCACACATGCATTATCAAAAAATAAATAAAATAAAAAGGAACTCATCATGTGAGGCTTCGCTACAATTTTTAGCTTCCTTTTTCAATCTTTAATGAGCCCATGTACCTTAAGCTAACAAAACTAAAAACAGTATAAACAGCAACAAATTTATAAAAAAAAGATAATATTTCAATCAATCTGTCTTGCTAGAACTTTAGATCGTGCCCTGTTTTCCATGTTCGTTTGATTCGTATTCTAAATTTGAAATGCGGCCTGCAAGGCATATTAACCTTATGTAAGCAAACAAGAAGAACAGGGCATTTTGTGTGTTGTAATGAAAATAGCAAGGATTTTGAATTAAGAAACGTGTTTCCCAAAATATTAGCCTCCAACCGCCAATCTTAAAACTGAAGCAGCCCAACTTCAGATATTGGTCGGATTTTTTTAGCAGACATGGGTTAAATAAAAGAACATTAAAAAGACGACGCAGTGAATTTAAATTTCTAGAGATGTCATAATCAGCCATCACAAGTTAAAAGTAAACAACTATTTCAGCCCTCAAATAACTCCTGGATCTTTNCAGACATGGGTTAAATAAAAGAACATTAAAAAGACGACGCAGTGAATTTAAATTTCTAGAGATGTCATAATCGGCCATCACAAGTTAAAAGTAAACAACTAATTCAGCCCTTAAATATCTCCTGGATCTTGCATCACGATCCTGGATCATTTCATTACAAATTTAAATTTAAATGCATTTTTTTCATCCGTCCAAAAAGGTGAAAAAAAATGTCCGAGCAAACATGCAACAAATCCAGCACTCCAGTCAGCCTTGACACATTCAATTCTTAAATAATATCCAGTAAATCAACTTCTCTTGACAGGCAATTCTTGGCCTATCTTCCAAGGGTATATAGAAGTAAACCCAGCACCTAACAATTTTTTGGACAAAAAACATGTAACCTGAAAATAGAAAATTAAACTTAAGCGTGTCCCAATCAAAAGCAATACAACTTTATCACTCAACGAACATATTGTTCTCCTATTAAATGTTGAAGAAAACATGTGAAAAAATTTCAGCATCCAAATTCTCCAGTCACATCAAACTCTCGAAACACGATATTCATATTATAGGTTCCCGAGGCTTTACAAGCTTGGTAACAAACTCTGCAATGTAAAACAAGGCAGAAGTGATGACATTGAACTTCAACTTTACTTTTTAAGAGGATCCATGAAGAAGAAACTAGAAAGGCAACAAAAGAAGAATATTGTGAAGATTAGAAAAATAAATGTGAATAAGAAAGAAAGATGGTGAGAAGGGAAGCATGAGAATTCATGTGGTTATGTGAAGGGTGGTGGGGGATTTTTGTGTTGTCACACGTCATAAAAATTTTGAAAAACTTCTATCCAGATGAACAAGCACGACATTTGAAAAATATTGTACCTCCCGAGGAAAGGAAATAATACCTTCAAATAAGCATAAACGCTCGAAAGTTGAAGACCTCTGTAAGTCTACGGAACCAGAATTTTTTCCCTCACCTTATGGGTGTAAGATAAATTTTATTTTATTTTAGGGTTTTGTTCCCTACAAGAGAAAGCCCTCATAGTTAATACATCCCTGGAGCTATGAGCCCTAAAGAAAGCTCTCACTTAATGAAGTGGTGGAGGTGAAAGATCCAAACTGGAAGAATTAAGCTCAAAATGACAGGACATACTGTTCGATGGTGGTGTGTCATGAAAAGGCCCAGATAAAGGGATTTAACCGTCCAAAAAAGGAATTTTACCCGAAGGATGGTGATTGAAGAGCTTGAAAAGGATGACACTGAGGTCAAAAGAATAACTTAGCAATTCTTGGTTTGACTGACTGAAGTTGTTGAAACTCCTAAACTAAGAAATAGATTCGAATAAGAAGGATGTCTAGATAGAAGCAAAATCTTAGACTCTATAAGGAATCCAAATTGGTGGACTAACCTAAACTTTGAAAATAACGTGCACAGCCAAGTGCCCATAGCTTTCTCTCGTCCCGGGCATGTTAATATCCCTCAACTATAACCAACTTCATAACCTGGGTGGACTTGGGTGGACCTGAGTTGGACCTGGGTGAACCTGGGTTGGACTTGGGTTGGATCTAGATTAAACCTGTTGGGCATTGGTTGACCTGGGTTAGACTTAGATTGGACTTAAATTGGACCTGGATTGGACCTGGGTTGACTTGGGTTGGACCAAAGTTGACCTGAGTTGGACTTGGGTCGACTACGGTTTGGGTTAGAGTTAGGATGGGTTCGTTTGACCTGGGCCAGATACAAATTCAAGCCTTATTCTACGCTGACAGTTGAAGACATTCTGTCGAAGCATGTCGAAGGCAGTGTTGAGAGGCCTATTTATAGACCAGAAAGGCAGTGGCAGAGGCCTCCATGACAATAAATTAGGGTGGTGGATCTACGGTCGAGATCATTCCACAGTTGGAGGTCCAACAAATCGTTGTCGGAGGACCAACGCATCAATTCGCCAAAGAATCCAAGGATGAAAGCCACAAATCACTGGCATGGCTTGGAGGAGTTGCCACGCCAGTATCAAGCATGGCCACGCTAGCATCGAGCATGACCACGCCCAAACCAAGCACGACCACCACCGAAAACTACTGGGTGTGGCTACACCTGATCCGGGCATGACCATGCTCAGGAACTTATGGGCGTGTCTACGCCCGAATTAGGAGTGACCACGATGATCAAGGAGGGGCGTCATAAGTGTATACTTGCACAAGCAGATCTTCGTGTGCACATGGTCGTGTGCACGCCATTCCTGAAGAAACTTAGGAATTTCAAAGGCAGTGCTGATTTTGAGTTTGACCAAAAAATAAGGTCAACAAAGAAAACATGAGAATTCATGTGGTAATGAGATGGGAAAAGAATTTCGTGGGCTTTGAAAATTCAAGCCTCGAAATCTCTTGATAAGAGAGTCATTGTCAAATTTTGGATCAAACTTTTAGAAAGTAAATTATGTTGCTAATAAGTCACAACTCAAATTTTCATTCTCATTTTGCAAGTATTTTAAGATTTGATTTGAGGTTTCTCATAGGTGAAAGCAGATATGGTTAGTTAATATCTCGATAACGAGCGAGAACTTCTTATTAAGGTTATTTGTTAGAGCAATGATAGCTCAACTTATAGTAACACAAAATTAAATTTGGATTGAGAATTTTATCATAGTGAGCATTAGAATAGTGAAAGGGGAAATGATAATGAACCCGATCAAGATCTTAAAATTATTATTTTTTTATTGAGGGAATCGAGATGGGGAAGTAAGAGAAAATTTGCAAATTTTTATTTTCAAAAAATTTACATGTATTGAGGGTAAAACTCTCTTCTTCAATCATAGTCATATCCCCTCCCTGCTTCTCTCCTTTCTTCTTTGTGCTCCCCCACATTTTCTTGCATAATCTCTTCCACATGTTTCAGCCCAACTGCCTCCATCAGAAATCTCTAATTCACCTTCAATCAGAGCCCTGATAGGGACTATGTGATGGTGGATGCTTTCCTCCTCATGTTCCTCTCGTTTGATCCCATTTCCTTTAGGTTTTGTAATTGAACCGCTGGCGGGGTCTTGAATTGCATCTCAATGAGCCTTTCATCATTTCTTGAATTTTTCCCATGCTCTCAAATTGGTCCTCTAATCGTTTCTCTAGGAAAGAAAGCTTATCTTCTATCGTGATGAACCTTTCTTCAATCCCAAATCTGATTTGTTTGATCTCTTCCTCCAACTTTTTCTCTAAATTATAAACTTTTCTTGTTGTCATCGCTTACAAAAAAGTTTTTTATCACAAAGCACAAAAACATTTGCCGCTAAAATCTCGTCGATTAATTCGTGGCTCTGTATCACGAGAATGTATGCCCTTCGCCGATCTGAATAGCGTCAGTACAAATAAGCTGAAATACAATAGCTTCGTACGTGAAATAACATCTGTAAGTTGAAATTAGTAGCAGAAATCTTGTCGGCAGAAATAAAGCGCAAATCAGCATAAGCCCTACAGCTCGAATCGCGTCACTGTAGTCACGATCCTAAAGTAAGACTTGGAGGCTGCAAGAACTGGAGAAAACCAAAGCTTTGGGTCTCTGTACGCCATGCCTTCCGAGCTAGCTCTGATCGCAATGAAATTGTGTAGACATCGCAATAGGAAGAGAAGAATTGGAAGTTCGGGTCTCTGTACGTCGCATTCCGTCGTTGCCTTCCATGCGACAATTCACAAAGATCATCGACCAGTAAGCCGCAAATATATCCTTGCCTTCTTCTATGAGTCGCAAGTCCGTCGTTGCCTTCCTAGATCGTGCAATCACAACTATATGACAAGCGTTGGTCACGTAGGAGCTGGTCATCGCGGAGCGCATTTTCTGTCCGAACTCCTGACGCAACTCTACGTCCGACAGAGGTTATTCCTGAGTTATTTTCAGGTTATTTCTGTGTAATTTTCAATAATTCTAAAATAACCAAAAAATAAAGACCGCGGGTTATTTCTAAATTATTTTGGAATTATTGAAAATAACCCAGAAATAACCTGAAAATAACTCAGGAATAACCCCCGCCGCACGTAGAGCTACGTCAGGAGTCCGCACAGAAAAATTAAACGTCCTCGCGACTATAACGTGTCGTCCCTTACTTCCCTTCACAATTTTGTACGATGTAACCCTTCACGTGACTGCTTCGGCTCTAAACGTCGCGATCACTTAGATTACTATGAATATAACTGTATCCCAATCAACTTCTCGAGTGCGCAAGATTTGTTGTTCTGCAGAAATCTTTTGAGGCTTTCCCTAGCACGTCGTGGATCGAAGCTATAGCTTTCGATCTTTTTCTGATACCAATTTGATATGACCTGACCTCAAAATCGACACACTTTTCCAAATAAATTAGGGAAAAAATAATATTTCTTTAATAAATCAAACAACCCAACAAGAATACAAAGATAAACACTTATAATTCGAGAGGTGGGCAATCTGTCCCAATTCCTACAATTCAAGAGGTTGAAAATCCCTCTCAAGCCCTAGACCTAAGACTCAAAACTCAATCTCATGCATAACCCTAGCCCTAGACATAATAAGTCTATTTATACCCAATAATAATAATAATAATAATAATAATAATAAACTAAATTGCCCTTAGGCATTCAAAAGACAAATTTGCCCTTAGGCTAGGCACCCACGTAACAGAAGAGCAAAGATTCCTATTTTTGTTCATGCTCCATCCCATAGGTTTTCGAATAAGAATTGCCTACAACTTCATGACATTGACATCCACACAATTAGAAAACATTTTAACCAATTAACTTGCCCGAAATGTAACTACAGAAAGAGTCATTGAGAAATAAATAGCTTGGGGAACAAAATCCTACAAGCGATTGTGAGAAAACTGCACATTCATTGGAAGATGTTATTTTGAGTCCTCCATATCATAGACTCAATACAACATTAATAATAACAAAACCTTTATTCCACTAAGTGGGGTCGGCTACATGAATCATTTTTCTCCATTGTGCCCTATTTAGTGTCATATTTTCAATTAATTCTAATAAATTAAGATCATTTTTTATATAATATGCTCGAGTCTTTCTAGGTCTACCTCTGTCTTTCTTAACATAAATCGAATCTAAAACATCTAATGTCCTAATCGGATCACCAGATGGTCGACGTTTAATGTGACCAAACCATCTAAGATGACTCTATCTAATTTTGTCTGACACTGGAGCTACACCAACCCTATCACGAATATATTCATTTTGTATTTTGTCTCTAAGTGTAAAGTCACTCATCCCCTTAATCATTCTCATCTCAACAACACTTAACTTAGCTTTATGCTTCTCTTTTAAAAGCCAACATTTAGCGTCTAGAGCATTGCAGGTCTCACCAAAATTTTATAAAATTTCCTTCCAATCTAAGTGGTATTTTTCTATCACATAATAGGTCGTACGCATTCCTCCACTTCAACCAACCAACTTGAATTCTACTAAATAATATCCCCATTTATATCACTATCACTTTGAACAATATTCCCAGGATATCTAAAACATTCACACCTTTTAATAATTTGATCACCTATAGTTACAATTTTGTCACTAGAGCCACTACTACTAAAATTACATTCCATATATTCACTTTTAGTTCTACTCAAACGAAAACCTTTAGATTTGAATGTAAGCATCCATAATTTAAGTTTTTCCGGAGCTTTCTCTCTCGTCTTATCCATGAGAAGAATATCATCAACAAAAAGCATACACCAAGGTACATCCTCCTATAAATGTCCACTAAGAATATCCATAACTAAAGCAAAAAGATATGGGCTTAAAACCGATCCCTGATGTAATCCAACAGAAACAAGAAAATAGTTGGTCAATCCTCTTTCTGTTCAAACACAAGTAACAACTCTAGCATATATATGTTTAATGACTTGAATGTAAGTCATATCAACACCTTTCTTCTCAAGAACTCTCTAAAGAGTATCTCTTGGAACCTTATCATAAGCTTTTTTCTAAATCAATAAAAATCATATGTAAAACCTCCTTATTATCTCTGAACTTTTCCATCAAACCTCTCAATTAATGTATAACTTCCATAGTAGACCTGCCCGGCATAAATCCAAATTGATTATTAGAAATCTTTGTAATATGTCTTAACCTATGCTCAATTACTCTCTCCCATAATTTTAAAGTATGATACAACAACTTAATTCCTCTATAATTTGCTCACTCTTGTGCATCCCCTTTATTCTTAAAAATGGGAAGCAAAATACTCTTCCTCCACTCCTCGGGCATCTTTTTAGTCTTTAAAATAATATTAAAAAGTTTAGTAAGCCAATACAATACTATATATTTCCACACTTCAATTGGAATATCATCAGGTCCTACAGACTTTCCACCCTTTGTTTTCTTTAAAGTCACAACTTCTTTTTTACTAATGCAACGGAAAAAATGAAAAATTTTATAATTATTAAAGATAATAAGAACACTAAAGTCGATTGTATTTTCAGAAACTTCATTAAAAAGTTTATCATAATAACTCACTCACCTATGTTGAATATCTTTTTTCTAAGAAAAACACTTTTTGATTTCATCTTTAATACACTTGACTTGAGTTAAATCTTTACTTTTCTTTCCTCTTTAATTGGCTAGTTTATACATATATTTTTCACCCTCCATGGTATCTAATCTAATATAAAGGTCACTAAAAGCAGAAGTTATAGTAATTAACTTAGAAATCTATACTAAACAATAGCATTATTTACATTTTAAAAGTCAAAAATCAAATGTCACAAGAATCAACTCAATCAAAGTAACTATTAACTAGATGTTTGGAAATAAAAAAAGGCACAAGTTTTTCAACAAAGTAACATACCAGGCTATGAAGAGGGTCATTTTCTCTAGAAATGAGCTGCTGCAATGCGAGGATAACAAATGCTGTAGCAAANCATGCAAACTAAATAAATGTACCCTAAACTGGCTCTTAGAAGTCAATTCCAATTCATATAACTATGCAAAACAAACTGGTCCTTAATGAAGCTGGGAAGACAGAAACCCATATGACAGAAATAACGCATCCATTATCAAAACTAAAAGGAATTTTCATATGTTCTAGAAAGGTTAACAAGGAATAAATGGGTTGTGATCAACAGTGTGACAGCAAGAACCTAATGCTTTTTCAAAGAAGCCATGAACAACTGCGGATGTCATATTAACAACATAAATGATAAAAGAGCCTACAGCAAGTTTTCAAAGGAATTGAAAGATCCAAACGTGTGTTTTATTAGGGCAAGTCTGGTTACCGTGAGAGATTGAAATGACAGGGAAAAAATCAAATGATTTAAATATCAGGGGGACTTCATAACAAATCAATTCTAAACACAAGAATTAAAATGAAGCTTGCACAAAAAAATATTGAGAAAGGAGATAAGCAATACATATAACATATCAACTCTTTTTGCAAAAACGGTGTTAGCCTTCTTCAATAGCACAGCAATAAGCGAGGTTGACTTGCCAAAACCTCATATAGGAGATATCATTCCGTGCCAAAAAAGGAAATTTGAGTTTGACCTAATCCAATTAAAAATAATCAAGACGCAAAGGACAAATTTTAAAACTAAATACTCCATTAATATTTATTAAAATTATCGGAATTCAGAAGGGAAAATTTATGCATCGGCACGGTTGCGGGAAGTATCGGCGACTGCATGCCGACGTGGGCAGCAGTTGTTTTACTCTCTCTTTTTTTTTTCCTTTAAACGTTTGCTTGATGCTTTTTCTAATTTGTTCTTTCTCAGCCGACTTCCTTTTTTTAAAAGTTTTCTTGGTAAATTAGGTGGAATAATCGGTGGATATTGTGAAATAATTTTTTTCATTAATTTAATTTAATTTAACTGAAAATGAGTTTAAAATGATAAAAAAAATGTTATGTAATTATATTTAAAAATTAAGTGAATAATTATTTTGATTAAGATAAATTCATTTAATTTAACTTATTGATTAAAATATTTTATATTAAGCAAATAACTATAATTAAAGAGAAATTACTAATTATTAGTGAAAATAAAATCTCAAATAAAAATAATAATTTCACTTAAAAAAAAAATCTCTTCGCCTGAACTCGATTTTAAAAAAAAGGACATTTACATTCATACCACTTAATTACTATGTATTTATATATTTAACACCTAAATTATTTTTTTTACATTTGTACCACAAAATTTTTCATATTCATATAAAACTTATCATTATTTTAATTTTTAAAAAGTAAATTACATTTTCTCATGCAAAAAATAGATGGCTTATATGTAAAATTTTAAGTTTAGAGGTTAGATATGTAAATACTTTGGTGAATGTTTAAATCTTCCAAAGAAAAGCTAAGCAGGCGATAAAAATAATTAAAAAAAAGGAATGAAAATAAATGAAGTGTACTGAGAAAGAAAGAACAAAAAAAAAAATAAAAGCATCCAGCAAACGTTTAAAGGAAAAAAAAAGGCCCACTTTCCACGAGTCCATGTCGGTGACATGCTGTACCCGGAAAGACGGGTGACTGTGTCGAAATAAAAAATTTACTTTTTGAATACAGAAAATTTTAATATATATATTAATGAGGTATTTAGATTTTAAAAAAGACACAATTGTATCCATAGAGTCCGCCTCCAACGGACAAACTTAGGTAATCCGGACAGTTTAGATTACTCCCGCTGCAACTGCTAGGAATATGTTTTAAGGGAATAACAGTCCCCAGAGTTATTTTTAAGAGCTGCAAAGCGGCGCTCCTGATGTGATTTTTCTTCCTCTTCTAGCGTTTATGGAGGCCTTCTTGTTTTCCCTTTCTCTTGAGAAAATGATCCTCCTTTCTCTTATTTCTTTCTCCATTGATCTTTCTTTCATGCTTTGGGGCTTTTGCCCTTATTTTCCTCTCATGGAACATTTTCCTCCACTTATCCCATCATCTTCTCAATCTCTTCTAGGTCCTAGTCCTAATTGGAACAGTCCTATCACTTCTAATCTTACAAGTTCTTCTAATTTTTGTTTGTCTTACAATCCAAGTTCAACATATAAGGTTTCTTTCTCTGATCAAAAGGTTATTCATGGATCAAAGCAACGCAGTTGGGTATGCAATTTGCAAACGTCCTTTCTATGGTAACTTACAACAAGCTATTAGTAGATTATGAAAACTGAAAGGTATTGTAGGTCTTCTATATCTTTCTGAAGGTTTGTTTCTATTTAATTTTAATTGTGTTGAAGATTTTGATATGGCGTTGGCTTGTGGTTCTTGGTTTATCAATGGTAAATCATTCATTTTTTAAAAAAGTCACACGATTTTAAGTTCTTTAAAGAAAATTTTAAGGATATGCCTACTTGGATTAAATTTCTAAATTGGTCTTTGTATTGTTGGAATGAGTCTGGTATTTCTATGATTGCTCGTCAAATCGGCATTCCTTTCGAAGTTTGATTCTTTAATTTCCAAATTTTCTCGACTTTCTTTTGCCATAGTCAATATACAAATAAATATTGGCTCTCTTCTTCCTGATTTCATTCTGCTTGACATTAAAGGGCATGAGTTTAAATAGTCAGTAGTTTATGAATGAAAACCCACCCCCTGTAAGGCGTGCAGTACTTTTACTGATAATCCTCAATCTTGTCTTAAGGTTCTTAAAGACCAGTCAAAAACTATTGCTCTTATTTTCAGAGGGAGGAGTAATATTAAGTGGGAGGAGTAATATTAAGTATGACACTAATATGTCATCCAGAAGTGCTGAAATTGCTGACGAAAATAGTGAAGTTCATCACATTGATTATAATGTTGTTCCTAATATTAATATTGATATGAATGGTAATTTTCATGATGGTAATGTGTTGAATCATGAAAGTATGAACAATAAAAACTTGTAAAATGTTAATTGCTTAGCTCTACCTCCAGTTTTTGAATATGATATTGAGGCTGGTGATAGAAATATCATTACTCATAATGCTAGATATTCCCACTATTTTGACAAGTTTTATTATTCATAATATGTTTAATGCTATTTCCATCCCTTTGCCCTCTACCTCTAGGGCAAAAAAGGAAAAAACTAGAGTAGGGAATGTTATCCGTTAGTCCTCTGTGCTTATTCACTTTTCATTTTTTCTTATGTTTTATCCTAATATTCTTACTTGGAATGTTCATGAGTTTAGTAATGAAACCAATGTTGTGGATTGAAAAAAGGTTATATGAGAATCATGCTGATATGATTGATCTTTTTAAAAATATACTCTCTTTCTTCTATTTCCGATAGTTTCTCTGTCAATAAGTTTAGACTATTTAATAATGAAAGAAATGTGCATAACTTTGATACTATTGAAAATGGGCGTATTTGAGTTCTGGTGTTTTTTCTTTTACTGTTTTAGATATCAAATCTCAATACATTCATGGGCACGTTACGTTCTCTTCAAATGTTAAATTTTTTATAACTTTAATCTTTGTAGATAATAGTGTTGCTATTAGAAAGGATCTTTGGAATTATATTGGTTATCTTGATGCTAATATTAATGATCATTGGCATTTTTTGGGTGACTTTAATTATATTCTTAGAGTTAGTGAAAAGCTTGGTGGCCATCCACCTGTGCTAAGCTAACTGATTTTAATAATTGCATTCTTACTTCTAATATTTTTTAGTTACATAATATTGGTCATAAGTTTAGTTGGTATGATAATCAAATTGTTAATTCTATTAGATGTCTTCTTTATAGGACTTTTTATAATGTTGATTGGGTTGATTCTTTTCCTTATTCCTATTTTAGAGTTTTGAATTTTTTCACTTATGATCAATTGCCTATTTCTATTTCTTTAAGGTCTTCATATACTTTGAAAAATAGATTTTCATACAAGAATTATTGGAGTAGTTGTTTTGGTTTTTTTTTTATCATGTTCATGATACTTGGAATAATAATGCTAAAGGTGATCATTTATTTTCCTTTTGTAATAAGCTGAAGAATGTTAAAGAAACTTTTAAGTATTGAAAATGGAATAACTCTAAANATCAGGGGGACTTCATAACAAATCAATTCTAAACACAAGAATTAAAATGAAGCTTGCACAAAAAAATATTGAAAAAGGAGATAAGCAATACATATAACATATCAACTCTTTTCGCAAAAACGGTGTCAGCCTTCTTCAATACCACCGCAATAAGCGAGGCTGACTTGCCAAAACCTCATATAGGAGATATCATTCCGTGCCAAAAAAGGAAATTTGAGTATGACCTAATCCAATTAGAAATAATCAAGAAGCAAAGGACAAATTTTAAAACTAAATACTCCATTAATATTTATTAAAATTTTCGGAGTTCAGAAGGGAAAATTTATGTATCGGCACGTCGCGGGAAGTATCGGCGACTGCATGCCGACATGGGCAGCAGTTGTTTTACTCTCTCTCTCTTTTCCTTTAAAAGTTTGCTTGATGCTTTTTTTAATTTGTTCTTACTCAGCCGAATTCCTTTTTTAAAAAAATTTCTTGGTCCAATTAGGTGGAATAATCAGTGGATATTGTGAAAGAAATTTTTTTATTAATTTAATTTAATTTAACTGAAAATGAGTTTAAAATGATAAAAAAAATATATTATGTAATTATATTTAAAAATTAAGTGAATAATTATTTTGATTATGATAAATTCATTTAATTTAACTTATTGATTAAAATATTTTATATTAAGCAAATAAGTATAATTAAAGAGAAATTATTAATTATTAGTGAAAAATAAAAAGAATAATTTTCACTTAAGAAAAAAATTTCTTCGCCTGAACTCGATTTTTTTTTAAAAAAAAGGGCATTTACATTCATACTACTTGATTATGATGTATTTATATATTTAACACCTAAATTATTTTTTTTACATTTGTACAACAAAATTTTTCATATTCATATTCATTATTTTAATTTTTAAAAAGTAAATTACATTTTTTCATGCAAAAAATAGATGGCTTATATGTAAAATTTTAAGTTTAGAGGTTAGATATGTAAATACTTTGGTGAATGTAAATCTTCCAAAGAAAAGCTAAGCAGGTGATAAAAATAATTAAAAAAAAGGAAAGAACAAAAAAAAAAAAATTCCAGCAAACGTTTAAAGGAAAAAAGAAGGCCCACTGTCCCCGACTCCATGCCAGTGACATGTTGTACCCAGAAATACGGGCGACTGCCTTGAANTATATATATATATATATATATATATATATTAATGAGGTATTTAGATTTTAAAAATGACAAAATTGTATCCATAGGGTCCGCCTCCAACGGACAAACTTAGGCAGTCCGCACAGTTTAGATTACTCCCGCCGCAACTGCTAGGGAATATGTTTAAGGGAATAACAGTCCTCAGAGTTATTTTTAAGAGATGCAAAGCGGCGCTCCTAATGTGATTTTTCTTCCTCCTCTAGGGTTTATGGAGGCCTTCTTGTTTTCCCTTTCTCTTGGGAAAATGATCCTCCTTTCTCTTATTTCTTTCTCCATTGATCTTTCTTTCGTGCTTTGGGGCTTTTGCCCTTATTTTCCTCTCATGGAACATTTTCCTCCACTTATCCCATCACCTTCTCAATCTCTTCTATGTCCTAGTCCTAATTGGAAGAGTCCTATCACTTCTAATCTTACAAGTTCTTCTAATTTTTGTTTGTGTTACAATCCAAGTTCAACATATAAGGTTTCTTTCTCTGATCAAAAGGTTATTCATGGATCAAAGCAACGGAGTTGGGTATGCAATTTGCAAACATCCTTTCTATGGTACTTTGCAACAAGCTATTAGTAGATTATGAAAACTGAAAGGTATTGTAGATCTTCTATATCTTTCTGAAGGTTTGTTTCTATTTAATTTTAATTGTGTTGAAGATTTTGATATGGTGTTGGCTTGTGGTCCTTGGTTTATCAATGGTAAACCATTCATTTTTTAAAAAAGTCACACGATTTTAAGTTCGTTAAAGAAGATTTTAAGGATATGCCTACTTGGATTAAATTTCTAAATCGGTCTTTGTATTGTTGGAATGAGTCTGGTATTTCTATGATTGCTCGTCAAATCGGCATTCCTTTCGAAGTTTTGATTCTTTAATTTCCAAATTTTCTCAACTTTCTTTTGCCATAGTCAATATACAGATAAATATTGGCTCTCTTCTTCCTGATTTCATTCTGCTTGACATTAAAGGGCATGAGTTTAATTAGTCAGTAGTTTATGAATGAAAACCCACCCGCTGTAAGGCGTGCAGTACTTTTACTGATAATCCTCAATCTTGTCTTAAGGTTCTTAATGATCAGTCAAAAACTATTGCTCTTATTTTCAGGGGGAGGAGTAATATTAGGTATAACACTAATATGTCTTCCAGTAGTGCTGAAATTGCTTAAGAAAATAGTGAAGTTCATCACATTGATTCTAATGTTGTTCCTAAATTAATATTGATATGAATGGTAATTTTCATGATGGTAATGTGTTGAATCATGAAAGTATGAAAAATAAAAATTTGTAAAATGTTAATTGCATAGCTCTACCTCCAATTTTTGAATATGATATTGAGGCTGGTGATAGAAATATCATTACTCATAATGCTAGATTTCCCACTATTTTGACAAGTTTTATTATTCATAATATGTTTAATGCTATTTCCATCCCTTTGCCTTCTACCTCTAGGGCAAAAAAGGAAAAAACTAGAGTAGGGAATGTTATTCGTTAGTCCTCTGTGCTTATTCACTTTTCATTTTTTCTTATGTTTTATACCTAATATTCTTACTTGGAATGTTCATGAGTTTAGTAATGAAACCAATGTTGTGGATTGAAAAAAGGTTATATGAGAATCATGCTGATATGACTGATCTTTTTAAAAATATACTCTCTTTCTTCTATTTCCGATAGTTTCCTCTCAATAAGTTTAAACTATTTAATAATGAAAGAAATGTGCATAACTTTGATACTGTTGAAAATGGGCGTATTTGAGTTCTAGTGTTTTTTTCTTTTATTGTTTTAGAAATCAAATCTCAATATATTCATTGGCACGTTACATTCTCTTCTAATGTTAAATTTTTTATAACTTTAATATATGTAGATAATAGTGCTGCTATTAGAAAGGATCTTTGGAATTATATTGCTTATCTTGATGCTAGTATTAATGATCATTGGCATTTTTTGGGTGACTTTAATTATATTCTTAGAGTTAGTGAAAAGATTGGCGGCCATCCACCTATGCTAAGCTAACTGATTTTAATAATTGCATTCTTACTTCTAATATTTTTTAGTTACATAATATTGGTCATAACTTTAGTTGGTATGATAATCAAATTGTTAATTCTATTAGATGTCTTCTTGATAGGACTTTTTATAATGTTCATTGGGTTGATTCTTTTCCTTATTCCTATTTTAGAGTTTTGAATTTTTCCACTTATGATCAATTGCCTATTTCTATTTCTTTAAGGTCTTCATATACGTTGAAAAATAGATTTTCATGCAAGAATTATTGGAGTAGTTGTTTTGGTTTTTTTTTTATCATGTTCATGATACTTGGAATAAAAATGCAAAAGGTGATCATTTATTTTCCTTTTGCAATAAGCTGAAGAATGTTAAAGAAGCTTTTAAGTATTGAAAATGGAATAACTCTAACTATACTAATAATTATATTACTGAGTTAAAATATGAACAGAAATTTACTATGAACAATTTGAACTTCAATCCTCTTTGTAAAAATTTACTTAGCCAAACCTCTCTCAACCAAGATGAACTCTGCAATGCTCTATCTTATAATTACAAATAGTTAAAGCAGAGGGCTAAATGTGAATGGTTATCCGAATGTGAAGATGATGTTAAATTTTTTATCAAAAAGTTAAAATTAGAAATAATTCTATTTTATTAAAAAAATTCAGTTGATGATAATTATTTACAACATGATCATGATATTGCTTTTGAAGTCACTTCTTTTTTAAAATCTATGTTAAATAATATTGTTGATGTTTCTATGTCTGTTTTTTATAAAATTCTCGTTATAAATACTATTTGTTCTTTGGATTGTGAAGCTTTAATTAAGATTTTCTCTGATGAGGAAATTAAATTTGTTTTTTATTCTAATGAGAAATGTAAATCTCCAGGCCCAGATGGGTTCATTTAATTTTTTTTAAAGATACTTGGAATATTATTGTGGAGGATTATATTCATGCTATAATTTTTTTTTTTTTACACTGGTAAGCTTACCAACAAAGCTAAACATATTGTTATCATTTTAATTTCAAAGAGGCATGATTTTCAATATTAAATGGTTGTCATCCTATATCTCTTTGTAACACTTTGTATAAGATCATTGCTAAGCTTTTAACTAATAGGATTAAGGGTCTATTTGTGGGGCAGCTGCAGCTTATCTAGTTTATCCAGATAAACAACTTATCCTGATAAGTTGTTGATCAACAGCTGATCCAGATAATTTGGCTGGCTCTTTGGTTTGTGCGTTTGAAAAACAACTGATTTGCAGTTGTTTCTCGATAAATGATCATTCTGCCCCTGTGCAGTAATGTTGTTTGCAACAGAACTGTCGTAGCAATATATTTGATACTTGAGAAGCAAAAAATGACTTCAGAACAATACAAAAAATAAGTTAAAAAACTAAAATATTACAAAATAAATCATCATATTTAATAAAATAAAATATTAAAAAAAAAGTTCACCATCTTCTTTATTTTTTTTCTTATTATTTTCTTTTGAACTTTCCCTTGTCATATTCTGTCGCACTCTAAGCAAAAAAGTCAAATTAAATTTAACATTTATGCATGCACCTAAAAAAGGAAGGGTTACATTATTACATACTTACCACTCACTTTCTATGTATGTAAATATTCAAAACCTAAACCTCAATTTTTACATATATGCCTTCATATATGCATGAAAAGATGTATTACACTTTTTAAAAATTAAAATATTGATATTTTTAATTTTATATGAAAGATTTGGGTGGCATAAATATAAATAAAAGAAAATTTAGGTGATGGATATGTAAATATATAGGAATTGGGTGGCATGTTTATAAGTACGACCAAACAATCCACGAACCATATTAAAATTTCATTTAAATGTGACCAAACATATTGAATATTAAACTAAAATTAAAATTTATTATCTAATTATTTTTATATTTCCAAGTAGTTTCTCTTGTGGTGTGAACTGGCTTACCTTCCCCGAGGATGGTGTGAGCAGGCTTACCTTCCCGGATGGTTTCTGGTAGGAGCGGAGCGGAAGGATGAGAAAGAAGGGAGTATCGCTGGTATTTGTATGTCGCAATCTCTTCGTGGCCTTCGTCACTAGCTCTAATCGCAACTGTATTGTGAGGTTTCATTAACGAAGCCGATGGAGAAACCAGGAGAGCAAGAGTGATGACTTCGGCCTGCGACGACGAGCGATGCTTCGGCCTGCGACGACGAGCGATGCTTCGGCCTGTGAGGACGAGTGAGGCAATCAAGCATATCCTTCAATCCTCTTCTCCTCTATGACTTTTCTCTCTTGACGGGATGAGGGCAACCCCGTTAAAATGTTTCACAAAACGCAGACCGCAGCGCTCGATTTATTGTTTGCGTTTAATGTAAAATAAAAATGTCATTCGGGCATAAGCTATCCGAACACTGCATCCAAACAGTAAGGGGGCATTTTGAAAATGTCGCCACTGCTGATAAGCTGCCCCAAATGTACCCTAAGTCTTCTTTTTGTAATATTATTAATCTCGTCAGGCTGCTTTCATTAAAGTAAAAGATAATGCTGGTGATGTCATTTTCGCAAATGAGCTTTTATTGGATTTTAACTCTATCAATTTTGGAAATAAATTCTATTCTAAATTTGACTTAAAGATTTTGATAAAGTAAATTGAATTTTTCTTTATGAATGAATGGTCATATTAGATTTCCTTATTGGTATTATTCGTTGGATTAAGGTCTGTACAGTTGATGTTTATTTTTTTGTTATTACCAATGATGAAATGAACATATATTTTGTTTCTTCTTCTGGTTTGAGACAAAGTTATCATTCTTCTTCTTATTTATTTGTTATCATGAAACGATGTTTTAATAAAGTCAATCATCTTATGTATGCTAATGATCTTTTATTTTTTGGCTATGTAGATCCTTTCATTATACATCAATTTGTTAATGTTCTTAATATTTTTAGTCATGCTCCTAATTTGGGCATTAACTTCTCTAAGTCTGATATTTATTATTATAAGAAATTAATGATAATTTACAGTTATCTTTATGTAACATTTGTGGGAAAAAAAATCATCTTTCAACCATGAAATCACACTATAAATTGCTCTAAACTAAATGTGATGGATTGTTAAATAATTACTGGTAAGCTTCATAAATAGTTGGTCGACTAGAAAAAAAAAGTTTTATCTATGAATGATCGGTTTCAATTGATAAATTAAACCATTAGAAGTTATTTTTATTAACGATTTCGTTCCACGTCTTTACATAAATGCATTATGAAGGGAATTACTTTTTGATCAGTAACTTTCTTTTTCTCATTAATAGTGAGAAAAAAAAGTCTATTGTTTCTTATTTCTTGGAAAACTTCTTCCCTTTCTAAAGTTTTGGAGAACTTGGTGTCCCATCCTTAGACAATATTATTTGATGTATAAATCAAAAATTATTTGGAGGCATTTCAATTTTAATTCTTTATTAGCTATATAGAGTATGAGAAACTATGGTAACGTTGGCTTAAAACTGTTTCTAAAGTCTCTAATTTTTGAAAAGGCATTATTAAAGTTGCTTTTAAAAATAGAAGTGACTTACTTTTCAAGTGAATACTTAGAATAACCTTATTTTCTTATTTGGCTTAAAGGATCCTCTTTATTTGTGATATATGGTAATTTGGCTTTTAAATGGTTTCATTTATTCAAATTTATTCAAATTAAAAAATTGTTCTTGTTAATGACTTGTGGTTTTTTGCTCAACAATGAAATATTCTGAATTGTTGTTTGCTTCTTATTCATATCATCCCTATTTTTGAAGATTGTGTTAGCTGTATTTGGATTGGAAAAGATTATCATAGCAAAAAAAATATTTATCATTTTATTTATCAAAATATTCCCATTAGACATTGGAATAGATTAATTTGGTATAAAAGTTATTCTATTAAATTAGCTTTCCTTTCTTGGAAAATTTTTAATTTTAGTCTAAATAGGACGCAATGGAGAAAAAGGATTCATGTAGCCGACCCCGCGTAGAGGGATTAAGGCTTTGTTGTTGGTGTTGTAGTCTTAAAACAATGATATTCTTAGCTCTAGAGTTATAACTTTAAATCTTAATTGTTTTCTATGCCTAAATCATATAGAAACTCGTAACCATCTATTTTTTGAATGTTCATTTTATTAGTATTTTGAAGAATTGTATTTTTATTGAGAGTTTTTACATTGTGGTAACATTTTCCAAGTTTTCTACCATGTTGAGAATATTAGTTGCAAAATTCCCAAGAGATTCTACCTTTTAGTTATTCAAATTATTGCTTATATTATTTGGTTTGAAAGAAAAAATAGAATTTTTAATAATTCTAGTACCTCTTATGAGAATATATCTAAGAGAATTCTTTGAAAAATTAAACAGATAACTTGCAAATGAAAATTTCAGTATGGTATTCATAAGTTTATTAAGGATTTTTATAACTTGTAGTTTCTTCATTTTTTCTGCTTATCTTTTGGAGACCGTCTTCTTTCATATTGTGGTTGGTTTTACCTTAAGGTCCTATTTTTTATCTGTTTGATTTTGAGCTGGAGCTTTCTTCTGTGATTATTTGATTGATATTTAATTTACTTTGTTTTTTCGTCTTTTGTTTTATTACTTGTATAGCTCTTAGTTGGCTTTATTTTAACTGCACTTGTTTTTGGAGTGGCGGGTAGCTTTTTTATGTTTAGTTTAATCTTTCCTCTTGTTTTTGTTAAATCAGTTTTATTTTAGTTGAGATGTGTTATTTTCTAACTAATTTGGTTCGATCGTCCTTTATGTCTTGACATATTTTTGTTTGATTTGTTTTGGTATAAATGCTTTCTTGTTTGATTGTTTTGTTTTTTATGTTTCTTTTTTGGTATTTTGTAGCTTTGTTTATGTTGTAGATTCTTCTTCTTTGTGTGATTTTTGTGGTGTTGTTTTGTGGGTTCTAAGTGAATTTTTTCTTGTTTATGTTTTTTTTTCATTTAGTTACAATTAATGTGTTTTGTTTTTTTTCTTTTTTTCTGGTAGCCTTTTGTTGAGCTGCTGTTGCTTCACTTTTCGTTTTCTTTTGTCAATTATTTAACTTATTAAATGGATACTTTTCTTTATTCTTAATTTTTAGGCTGTTTTTGGGCGAGTTATGATGTACCCTGTATTTTTTTTAGTTTTAAACCATTCTTTAAAGGTGAATCCCGATTTACTCATATATTTTGTTTGGTTTATTACACTTGGATGGAATTGTATGTCAACTGTTTAATGAATGCCAAAATGTAATTGAGCTTTGTCCTGACTATTTATTATTAGTTTGTTATATCTATTGTTTTGATTTCTTTAGTGTTTGGATAGTCTGTGAATTTTAGTTTTTCTTGTTTAAACTAGGATTTTCATTCATTGAATTTGGATGGAATCCATTGGTCTAGATTTGGGTGTGCTAAGCTCTTCCCTTTCAGTTCGGTTGCTTCCTTTGTTTTCTCTCCCTTATTTTATTCTTTGGTTGTTGTTTTCTGGGATTCTCTTTCTGGTTGTAATGCTCCACATTCAATTTCCCCCCTCCCAATCGCAGAACTGCATCTCTAATGTGAATTCAAATTTATATTTGAATTTGGATTTTAAAATTATGCTTGAAACCTTTTAAATTGTTTTGAGTTTTTTACTATGTTTAAAATGGAACTGGTCTTTTATGTTCAGTTGAGGTTGCTTTCTGCAAAAATGCCTTCATTCTCCTATGATGGGTTACTTCTTGAAAGAAGCTTGAAGTTGGTTTTCTACTGCTCTCGATCTCCTCTGGAAGTTAAGAAGATTTTGATGCTGGTTGCAGTTGTTATAGTGTGTTTCTGATGCTCTTATTATCCTATAGAAGTTTGGAATATACTTAGATGATGGTTGTTGTTGTTCTATTGTGCTTACTATGATGTTTCTTTTTTTAATTTTAATTTGGTTGCTGAAATAGGAGTATTTTTTGTTATTTCTTTTTTGTAGCGTTGGCCTTTTCATAAGCTTTTTTGTGTTGTTGTTGGTTATCTTGTGTTGTGTTGTAATTTGTGTTACTTTAACTCCATATTTTATTCTTTTATTAATAAATTTGGGCATGTCCCTCACTTTCCATAAGAAAAATTAGTTTGAAAATTTATCCACACGCAAACCGCTCATTAAACATGTTAAAAATAGATAGACTTCCATGCACGGCTTGCAATGGAACGAGGTGACATGAATTGATCACGTTGGGTTGTTTGAACCAACAAAACCAGAACAGGACTAGAGTACATGAAATTTTGGATAAACAAGATGGAAACTATGCAATGCTACTTGAATTTCCCAATGTCTCATCACCCATATTAGATTTAGGTTTTAAGCCAATTCAAACCCAAAACAAATTTTCTAGGTTGCTTAATCACCGACCCAAACATGAACCAAACTTAGAACTTTGGGCAATCTCAGGTCTTCTTGTCCATGCAAATTAAATAAACATGCCCTTCATTCTAAGGCATTCATGTAGGCCCTGAATTATATAGTTGTTGATTTTGGAGAAATTTTTAAGTGATTCTAGTTCACAAAAATTTATACAGATTAGGTCAGTATTTTTCTAGCTATTATTTTGTATGGTACTAACATATTACTGATGCTAAGCAATACTAAGCAATGAAGATTTTATTTTATTTTATTTTCATTTTCTTTTTTTTTTGGGTGTACGTTGGGGGACCACAAAATTCTTATGCATAGCACACTTATTTTGGGTTAACTTAAAAATCTCACATTGATCTTGGGGCGTAAGCATATTATGAAAACCGCTACAATTATGATTTCTAAATTTGAGCATATTGAATCCGCATTCTTATCATCATTTGTTCCTTTTTAAAAGCAATAAAAAAATCATTGCACCACATAATAACTGACTTGCGTACAAAAAAAAATCACTATATGAGANTTAGCCAAACCTCTCTCAACCAAGATGAACTCTGCAATGCTCTATCTTATAATTACAAATAGTTAAAGCAGACGGCTAAATGTGAATGGTTATCCGAATGTGAAGATGATGCTAAATTTTTTATCAAAAAGTTAAAATTAGAAATAATTCTATTTTTATTAAAAAAATTCAGTTGATGATAATTATTTACAACATGATCATGATATTGCTTTTAAAGTCACTTCTTTTTTTAAATCTATGTTAAATAATATTGTTGATGTTTCTATGTCTGTTTTTTATAAAATTTTCGTTATTAATACTATTTGTTATTTGGATTGTGAAGCTTTAATTAAGATTTTCTCTGATGAGGAAATTAAATTTGTTTTTTATTCTAATGAGAATTGTAAATCTCCAGGCCCAGATGGGTTCATTTAATTTTTTTTAAAGATTCTTGGAATATTATTGTGGAGGATCATATTCATGCTATAAATTTTGTTTTTACACTGGTAAGCTTACCAACAGAGCTAAACATTTTGTTATCATTTTAATTTCTAAGAGGCAAGATTTTCAATATTAAATGATTGTCATCCTATATCTCTTTGTAACACTTTGTATAAGATCATTGCTAAGCTTTTAACTGATAGGATTATGGGCCTATTTGGAGCAGCTGTAGTTTATCCAGATAAACAGCTTATCCTGATAAGTTGTTGATCAGCAGCTGATCCAGATAAACTGACTGGCTAATTGGTTTGCGCGTTTGGAAAACAACTGATTTGCAGTTGTTTCTCGATAAATGATCATTCTGCCTCTGTGCAGTAATGTTGTTTGCAACAGAACTGTCGTAGCAATATATTTGATACTTGAGAATCAAAAATCGACTTTAGAACAATACAAAAAATAAGTTAAAAACCTAAAAATAAAATATTACAAAATAAATCATCATATTTAATAAAATAAAATATTAAAAAAGTTCACCGTCTTCTTTATTTTTTTCCTATTATTTTCTTTTGAACTTTCCCTTGTCATGTTCTGTCACACTCTAAGCAAAAAAGTCAAATTTAATTTAACATTTATGCATGCACCTAAAAAAGGAAGGTTTACATTATTACATACTTACCACTCAATTTCTATGTATGTAAATATTCAAAACCTAAACCTCAATTTTTACATATATATGCCTTCATACATATGCATGAAAAGATGTATTTCACTTTTTAAAAATTAAAATATTGATATTTTTAATGTTATATGAAAGATTTGGGTGGTATAAATATAAAAAAATAAAATTTAGGTAATGGTTATGTAAATATATAGGAATTGGGTGGCATGTTTATAAGTACGACCAAACAATCCACGAGCGATATTAAAATTTCATTTAAATGTGACCAAACATATTGAATATTAAACTAAAATTAAAATTTATTATCTAATTATTTTTATATTTCCAAGTAGTTTGTCTTGTGGCGTGAACTGGCTTACCTTCCCCGATGATGGTGTGAGCAGGCTTACCTTCACCGATGATGGTGTGAGCAGGCTTACCTTCCCGGATGGTTTCTGGTAGGAGCGGAGCGGAAGGATGAAAAAGAAAAGAGTATCGCTGGTATTTGTATGTCGTAATCCCCTCACGGCCTTCGTTACTAGCTCTAATCGCGACTGTATTGTGAGGTTTCATTCACGAAGCCGATGGCGAAACCAGAAGAGCAAGAGTGATGACTTCGGCCTGCGACGACAAGCGATGCTTCGGCCTGCGACGACGAGCCACTCTTCGGCCTATGAGGACGAGTGAGGCAATCAAGCATATCCTTCAATCCTCTTCTCCTCTACGACTCTTCTCTCTTGACGGGACGAGGGCAACCCCGTTAAAATGTTTCACGAAATGCAGACCGCAGGGCTCGATTGCAGTCTGCGTTTAATGTAAAATAAAAACGTCATTCGGGCATAAGCTATATGAACGCTGCATCCAAACAGTAAGGGGGCATTTTGAAAATGTCGTCGCTGCTGATAAACTGCCCCAAATGCACCATAAATCTTCTTTTTGTAATGTTATTAATCTCGTTCAGGCTGCTTTCATTAAAGTAAAAGATAATGCTGGTGATGTCATTTTTGCAAATGAGCTTTTATTTGATTTTAACTCTATCAATTTTGTAAATAAATTCTATACTAAATTTGACTTAAAGATTTTGATAAAGTTAATTGAATTTTTCTTTATGAATGAATGGTCATATTAGATTTCCTTATTGTTATTATTCATTGGATTAAGGTCTGTACAGTTGATGTTTATTTTTTTGTTATTATTAATGATGAAATGAACATATATTTTGTTTCTTCTTCTGGTTTGAGACAAAGTTATCATTTTTCTTCTTATTTAATTGTTATAATTATGGATGGCACTTCCTCCTTGTCAGATGCTCTGAATAATTTTATCATGAAACGATGATTTAATAAAGTCAATCATCTTATGTATGCTAATGATCTTTTATTTTTTGGCTATGTAGATCCTTTCATTATACATCAATTTGTTAATGTTCTTAATATTTTTAGTCATTGCTCCTAATTTGGGCATTAACTTCTCTAAGTCTGATATTTATTATTATAAGAAACTAATTATAATTTATAGTTATCTTTATGTAACATTTGTGAGAAAAAAATCATCTTTCAACCATGAAATCACACTATAAATTGCTCTAAACTAAATGTGATGGATTGTTAAATAATTACTGATAAGCTTCATAAATGGTTGGTCGACTAGAAAAAAAAAAGTTTTATCTATGGCTGGTCGGTTTCAATTGATAAATTAAACCATTAGAAGTTATTTTTATTAATGATTTTGTTCCACGTCTTTACATAAATGCATTATGAAGGGAATTACTTTTTGATCAGTAACTTTCTTTTTCTCATTAATAGTGAGAAAAAAAAGTCTATTGTTTCTTATTTCTTGGAAAACTTCTTCCCTTTCTAAAGTTTTGGAGAACTTGGTGTCCCATCCTTAGACAATATTATTTGATGTATAAATCAAAAATTATTTGGAGGCATTTCAATTTTATTTCTTTATTAGCTATATAGAGTATGAAAAACTATGGTAACGTTGGTTTAAAACTGTTTCTAAAGTCTCTAATTTTTGAAAAGGGCATTATTAAAGTTGCTTTTAAAAATAGAAGTGACTTACTTTTCAAGTGAATACTAAGAATAACCTTATTTTCTTATTTGATCCTTGGCTTAAAGGATCCTCTTTATTTGTGATATATGGTAATTTGGCTTTTAAATGGTTTCATTTATTCAAATTTATTCAAATTAAAAAATTGTTATTGTTAATGACTTGTGGTTTTTGCTCAACAATGAAATATTCTGAATTGTTCTTTGCTTCTTATTCATATCATCCCTATTTTTGAAGATTGTGTTAGCTGTATTTGGATTGGAAAAGATTATCATGGCAAAAAAAATATTTATCATTTTATTTATCAAAATTTTCCCATTAGAGATTGGAATAGATTAATTTGGTATAAAAGTTATTCTATTAAATTAGCTTTGCTTTCTCGGAGAATTTTTAATTTTAGTGGACTCAATAATGGTTAAAAATGATCTTAATTTACTAGAACTAAATGAAAATATGACACTAAATAGGACGCAATGGTGAAAAAAGGATTCATGTAGCCGACCCCACGTAGTGGGATTAAGGCTTTGTTGTTGTTGTTGTAGTCTTAAACAATGATATTCTTAGCTCCAAAGTTGTAACTTTAAATCTTAATTGTTTTCTATGCCTAAATCATATAGAAACTCGTAACCATCTATTTTTTGAATGTTCATTTTATTAGTATTTTGAAGAATTGTATTCTTATTTAGAGTTTTTACATTGTGGTAACATTTTCCAAGTTTTCTACCATGTTGAGAATATTAGTTGCAAAATTCCCAAGAGATTCTACCTTTTAGTTATTCAAATTATTGCTTATATTATTTGGTTTGAAAGAAAAAATAGAATTTTTAATAATTCTAGTACCTCTTATGAGAATATATCTAAGAGAATTCTTTGAAAAATTAAACAGATAACTTGCAAATGAAAATTTAAGTATGGTATTCATAAGTCTATTAAGGATTTTATAACTTGTAGTTTCTTCATTTTTTCTGCTTATCTTTTGGAGGCCGTCTTCTTTCATATTGTGGTTGGTTTTACCTTAAGGTCCTGTTTTTTATCTGTTTGATTTTGAGCTGGAGCTTTCTTCTATGATTATTTGATTGATATTTAATTTACTTTGTTTTTTCGTATTTTGTTTTATTACTTGTATAGCTCTTAGTTAACTTTATATTGACTGCACTTGTTTTTGGAGTGGCGGGTAGCTTTTTTCAGTTTAGTTTAATCTTTCCGCTTGTTTTTGTTAAATCAGTTTTATTTTAGTTGAGATGAGTTATTTTCTAACTAATTTGGTTCGATCATCCTTTATGTCTTGACATATTTTTTTTTTAATCTGTTTTGGTATAAATGCTTTCTTGTTTGATTGCTTTGTTTTTTATGTTTCTTTTTTGGTATTTTGTAGCTTTGTTTATGTTGTGGATTCTTCTTCGTGTGATTTTTGTGGTGTTGTTTTGTGGGTTCTAAGTAATTTTTTTCTTGTTTATGTTTTTTTTTTCCTTTAGTTACAATTAATGTGTTTTGTTTTTTTCTTTTTTCTGGTAGCCTTTTGTTGAGCTGATGTTGCTTCACTTTTCGTTTTCTTTCGTCAATTATTTAAAATATTAAATGGATACTTTTCTTTATTCTTAATTTTTAGGCTATTTTTTTTGGGTGAGTTATGATGTACCCTGTAATTTTTTAGTTTTAAACCATTCTTTAAAATTGAATCCCGATTTACTCATATATTTTGTTTGGTTTATTACACTTGGATGGAATTGTATGTCAACTGTTTAATGAATTTCAAAATGTAATTGATCTTTGTCCCGACTATTTATTATTAGTTTGTTATATCTATTATTTTGATTTCTTTAGTGTTTGGATAGTCTGTGAATTTTAGTTTTTTCTTGTTTAAACTAGGATTTTCCTTCATTGAATTTGGATGGAATCTATTGGTCTAGATTTGGGTGTGCTAAGCTCTTCCCTTTCTGTTCGGTTGCTTCCTTTGTTTTCTCTCTTATTTTATTCTTGGTTGTTGTTTTCTGGGATTCTCTTTTTGGTTGTAATGCTCCACATTCAAGTTTCCCCCTCCCAATCGCAGACCTGCATCTCTAATGTGAATTCAAATTTATATTTCAATTTGGATTTTAAAATTATACTTGAAACCTTTTAAATTGTTTTGAGTTTTTTACTATGTTTAAGATGGAACTGACCTTTTATGTTCAGTTGAGGTTGCTTTCTGCAAAAATGCCTTCATTCTCCTATGATGGGTTACTTCTTGAAAGAAGCTTGAAGTTGGTTTTCTACTGCTCTCGATCTCCTCTGGAAGTTAAGAAGATTTTGATGCTGGTTGCAGTTGTTATAGTGTGTTTCTGATGCTCTTATTATCCTATAGAAGTTTGGAATATACTTAGATGATGGTTGTTGTTGTTCTGTTGTGCTTACTATGATGTTTCTTTTGAAAATTTTAATTTGGTTGTTGAGATAGGAGTATTTTTTGTAATTTCTTTTTTGTAGTGTTGGCCTTTCATAGGCTTTTTTGTGTTGTTGTTGGTTATCTTGTGTTGTGTTGTAATTTGTGTTACTTTAACTCCATATTTTATTCTTTTATTAATAAATTTGGGCATGTCCCTCACTTTCCCTAAGAAAAATTAGTTTTAAAATTTGTCCACACATAAACCGCTCATTAAACATGTTAAAAATAGATAGAATTCCATGCACGGCTTGCGATGGAGTGAGGTGACATGAATTGATCACGTTGGGTCGTTTGAACCAACAAAACCAGAACAGGACTAGAGTACATGAAATTTTAGATTAAAAAGATGGAAACTATGCAATGCTACTTGAATTTCCCAATGTCTCATCACCCATATTAGATTTAGGTTTTAAGCCAATTCAAACCCAAAACAAATTTTCTAGGTTGCTTAATCACCGACCCAAACATGAACCAAACTTAGAACTTTGGGCAATCTCAGGTCTTCTTGTCCATGCAAATTAAATAAACATGCCCCTCATTCTAAGGCATTCATGTAGGCCCTGAATTATATAGTTGTTTGATTTTGGAGAAATTTTTAAGTGATTCTAGTTCACAAAAATTTATACAGATTAGGTCAGTATTTTTCTAGCTATTATTTTGTATGGTACTAACATATTACTGATGCTAAGCAATACTAAGCAATGAAGATTTTATTTTATTTTTTTATTTTTTTTTTTTTGGGGTGTGCGTTGGGTGACCACAAAATTCTTATGCATAGCACACTTTTTTTGGGTTAACTTAAAAATCTCACATTGATCTTGGGGCGTAAGCCTATATTATGAAAACCGCTACAATTATGATTTCTAAACTTGAGCATATGGAATCCGCATTCTTATCATCATTTGTTCCTTTTAAAAGCAATAAAAAATCATTGCACCACATAATAACAGACTTGCGTACAAAAAAAATCACTATACGAGACATTTGATTCTCAAAGTTCAAACATGTACGCTGCTTGCCAGAAAGATGCACTGAAGTATAGAAATTTCATGTAAATCTTCCAAGAACTAAATTACCTTCAGATTGCTCTTTCGCTCATTAAGCAACTTAGCAGCTCCCAGAAGCATAGCGACATGCACGTCATGCCCGCAAGCGTGCATTACCCCATCAAACTTACTCCTATGTTCCCAATCCACCAATTCCTACATCATCTCCGCAAGCATCAATCACCAACAAAGATAGCACCCTTTTAAAAAATTAACAAACAACGTAGAGTAAGGAGAACCTGAAGAGGGAGAGCATCCATGTCAGCACGGAGAGCGACTATAGGAGAGGCGCCGGAACCGACCTGAGCAACAATTCCAGTGCCGGCAATTGGGAATGAGTAAGGAATGCTTAGGGTTTCAAGGTGGAAGCGGATTAGAGCACTGGTGTTGTGCTCTTGAAATCGGAGTTCAGGATGTTCGTGGATGACGCGGCGGATAGAGAGAAGCAGCGGAAGCTCGTCTTTGGCACGGCGGAGGATGTTGGAAAAATAAGAGGAGTCGCTTGTAACAAAGCCACCGACAATCATAAGTGCAGAGGAAGCTAAAAAGAGGAGGGTTAGGGTTAAGAGGGAGAAGTGGAGGGGAAGATGATACGACATTAGATATCGATGGGAAGGGGAGCCAAGAAGTGATGAAGTAGAGCAGCGAGGAAGACTTTGCCACTCTATGCAAGTAAATATTAACCCCAAATTAAAAAAGCAGAATCGAACAGCGAAATAGGATTTTGGGGAAAAATTTCTAGCAGTACTAGGCACTTAGAGGAGAAACATGCGTAGTAAATGAAATAAAGTCACGACATCCTGTGTGATGGAGAAAAAATAACGGTGCAGCAATACGGGAAATATTCTCCTCCATGTTATTCATATGTTATTTTGTATTATTCATGTATTATTGTGTCCTATGAATATTCTTGGTGTTATAATAACACAATAACGCATCAATAACACATGAATAACACACAATAACACATGAATAACACGGGGAAAAATATTCCCCATGTTACTGCGTCGTTTTTTTCTCTGTCGGGAATATTCCCCATATTATTTCAGTGTTATTGTGTGTTATTCATGTTTTATTGTATCCTGAGAATATTACCGTGTTATTTAAGTGTTATTGTGCGTTATTCATGTGTTATTTTGTCCTGAGAATATTCTTGATATTATAATAACACAATAACACATCAATAACACATGAATAACACACAATAACACATGAATAACAAGCAATAACACATGAATAACACGGGGGGAATATTCTCCGTGTTACTGCGCCGTTTTTTTCTTCTGCGCGCATGACGTGATTTTATTGGCTACGCACAGTATTTCTACGTGCGTAGCACTGATGTAATATTTTTTCGAATTTCTGCCCATATCTTGTTCGAAATAGAATTTTCATGATAAAGTTTGTGCCTCCTCTTTCTTATGTTATTATTATCCTTTTGGTGTTTATTTTATTTTATTTTATTTGAGGATGATTTAGATGAAAGGGTTTCTCCACATCCATCCCCTTGTGTTGCTGCAAAAAATATTATGTCTGGAGTTTGTATGCAAGTTGTGTCTGGACAATAGTTGTGATCCACTAGAGATCTTTTTTTTTCCTCCGTTCCTTCCGGTGGATCACAGTCGTTATCCGAACTCAGCTCGCACCCAAACTCTGGATTAATATTTTTTTTTCATATTACCGTGGACTTTTTCAAGCTACGTATATGTTTCNTTATTTTATTTTATTTTATTTGAGGATGATTTAGATGAAAGGGTTTCTCCACATCCATCCCCTTGTGTTGCTAGAAAAAAATATTATGTTCGGAGTTTGTATGCAAGCTGCGTCTGGACAATAGCTGTGATCCACTAAAGATTGTTTTTTTTTTCCTCCTCCACTCCTTCCGGTGGATCACAGTCGTTATCCGGACTCAGCTCGCGNCCCTCTATCTCACATTTGAACCCACCAGCTAACTCCTTGACCTGCTAAGGCTACAAGCCGTCAAGATATTAGANTTTTTCATATTATCGTGGCCTTTTTCAAGCTACGTATATGTTTATGCCCCTCTATCTCACATTTGAACCCACTAGCTAACTCCTTGACCTGCTAAGGCTACAAGCCGTCAAGATATTAGGATTTGTAGTCTTTTGAAGATAACATTAGGTTCAAGAGAGTTTTCTTCAGTAATCCAAAGTTTTTCGCTGAACGAGTTTCGGGACATCATTATCATCAACTTGAAAGCCAGTCCAGATTTAAGGTATTAATGTTTAGAAAATTTTTAAGAGTGGGAGCAACATTTATAGATGGTAAATATTGTACATTTATTTATTGACAAAGCCTTTTGTGTACTTAAGTGACATTTGTTGGAATAATCCATACAATTTCCTATATTGAGTTGTTTGTTGGCTTTTTGTTGTATTGATGCAATTTTTTTTAATTTTACATGTGTATTGAAAAAATCATGAAGTGGAAGTCTTTTTTAATCTTTTTAGCATAATTGATATGTTATCTATATGAAGTTTTAGGTTGTACTTTTTCACAAAAATATTGAATTTATGCATAAATTTGTCATTCAACTTATTGTGTATAGACTGATTAATGAAGTAAAAGTTTTATTTAAGACTAACAATGTTAATTGGTGATATTTATAAAAATGTAAATTAGGTTCTTTATTAATATATTGTATTAATGAAGTATTTATTCTATTTTGTTGTTGTGTCCAAACAAATTCTTCAAGTGAAAGCCTTAATTAGAGCTCTAGCAATGTTGATTTGTGATGTTTCTGAAAGTTTAGGTTGCCTTTCTTCAGAAAAAATTTACATTAACGCAAAAATTTTTCATTGAACATATTGTGTATGGCCACGATACCAAGTAAATGTCATATTAAAGCTAAAACAATGTTGATATGTAAAGTTTATGAAAATTTGAGAAAGGTTTTTTTTAGAAATATGTGAAATTATTTAAAAAAAACTATTTTACATGTTGTGCATTGACAGTTTCATGAAGGAAGCTTTATTTTCTCAAACAATAATGATATGTTATATATATTTTTATGAAGTCTTCAATTAGAACTCTTCACAAAAAAAAAGTTGAAATTAAAGCATAAATTTGTCATTTAACCTAATGTGTGTTGAGTGATTACTAAATTAAGAGAGTTATTTGTCTCTAAAGAGGTTTATTTGTGATAATTATGAAATTTAATTCTATGTTTCTTAGAAATATATTGTATTAATGCATGATTTATTCTATTTTGTTGTTGTGAATGACAAATTTCTTAAGTAAAAGCCTTATTTAAGGCTCTAATAATGTTGATTTGTGATGTTTATGCAATTTTAGGCTGCATTTAAAAAAAATGAATTAATGCAAAAATTTATCATTTAACTTGTTGTATACGGTCTGATTATTAAGTTAAAAATCTTACTTATGACTCTAACTGTGTTGATTCATGATTTTTATGAAGCTTTATGTTGTGTTTCTTCATAAAAATATTTAATTGATGCGTTGATTTGGTAATTAACTACTTGCGTAACGAATGATTACTAAAGTAAAAGATTTATTCAAGGCTCTAACAATGTTGATTCCTGATATTCATGAAGAATTGTGTTTCCTTTCTTCATAAAATTTGGAATTAATATAAAATTTTCTCATTTACCTTGTATTGCATGGACTGATTATTGAAGTAAAAGCAAAGATAATGCAATATTTTCTCATTTACCTTGATAAGCATGGACTGATTACTAAACTTATTACTTAAATAAAAGTAGAATTACTAAAAAAAACTTCTTATTTACCAGGATGTACATAGATTGATTAGTGAAACAAAAGTAGAATTATTGCAAAGTTTTCTCATTTTCCTTGTGCATGAACTAATTAATGAACTAATTACTGAAGTAAATGCATAAATAATACAAAATTTTCTCATTTACCTTATTGTGCATGATGACATGCCTGAAATATGTTATTTTTATTTGAACATTTAATGCTTATTTTTAATGATATTGTGTTTTAATGAAATGTATTTTTGATGTTTTAAGGTGTATGTACACTAAATGAAGCAAATGGAACAAAAATGGAGCAAATTGGAGTCAAATGAATCGAAAAGACAAATGTTGATCCAGCGCCTGGGCGCTGTAATCTGGCACCTAGGCGTCAAGCAACAGAGAGCCTGACGCCTAGGCACCAGGATCTGACGATTAGGCGCCAAAAGCGGTTATCTAGAGAATCCATTGAATTTAGTGAATTTTGAAGAGGTGTTTGAAGAAACTCTTGGGGATTTTGAGAGTTCTATTTAAAAAAACTTCTGCAGATTCAAAAGAGTGACTTTTGGGAGGAAGAAAATAGACTCTTTTGTTGAAAAGTTGATTCTTCCTAGAGAGGAGAAACTCTTGGAGGCTTGCTTGGATTTTGAGGAGAAGAGGATAAGTGAGAGGTATCCTCTTCACTACATATTTTGAGTAAGTTTGGAGTGGAATTGTAGGGAGAGTAAGTGATTCAAAGGAAATATATGGATTATTTGGGAAGGAGTTTAAGGTAAGTTGTGTGCTTTGTTTAGTTTACTTTGTCTTGTCATTTAAATTTTTATTTATTTATAAATCCATGTGTTGTTGTTTCTTCTTCATGAAATCTGAGTAATTTTCTTTGTATTTCTCCCTGCAATGAGGAATAATTGTGTAGGAATGTAGTTTAGCAAAAGTGCTTTTAAAATTTCATAAATTGTGATGATTCAAACTCTATGCTTAATTTACATGTCAATCTGGTCAATTGATTTGTTAAAATCTATTATAAAACGTAGTGACCAAAAATGTGTTATGTTTCAACATAGTAAGAGTCACATTTAGCATCATGGAAGAGAATGTAGTCCTTGAGGTTAAGTGCAAATGAATAGGGAAATAAGTTTTGATGGGCATAGAATTAGAGATTTTAGGGTGACAGATTAAAATCTCCAATTTGATCCAGATGATGGGAAACTAAAATGAGATGTTAGCTCTTAGCAGAAGGGAAGTGGAAACTCTAGAGTGAGAGCTAGTATTCACCCAGCCTAACCACGGGTTTAGGGACCAAACTCTGAATTAACCATTGTCTTTATACACTTGACAAAGGGTAAAGAATAGAATTGCTCTTATTTGTTATATGTAAAATTATTTTCCTAAACTAATTATAAACTCATTGCAAGGAGAATGATGTTTTATACAAATTTGAACTCTTCATACATTGACAGTTTAAAGTACTGGTAACTTTACATTTTAAAACCTTTTTAGATTGTCCTCCATCTACATTTTGCATTTGTTTAGCATTTAATTCTATAAAGTTAGATATTACACAAGAACTTGTGATCATTTACTATATAAGTTTTCTAAAATTAAAAAGTAGGTTTTATTAAAGTCAATTTTATGAGAGTTTTAGTTATCTCTGTGGGATCAATACTGAGGATTTTAAAGAAAATCTTATATTACTTGGGATGATAAAAATATTAGAGTAGTACCTCTAGTGTGTTAACCATTTTTATCATCTTTATATAATATTTTTGCATACTAGCCGCTGAATATAAATTAGGTCAAGTCTTTTGCCATATTTCTAAATTTAAATAATTGTGCAATTTCAAGTAGGGTCAAGTTTTTGGCGTCATTGCCGGGGATGGTAATGAAACATTTCTGACTTAAAAAAATCTTTATTTTTAATTGTAGAAATATCATAGAAAAATTTTAGTGTCGTTTATATATAAGTGCTTATGTGTGTATTTAAAAATATTTCAAAATATAAAAAAATATAGATAAATTTACTTTTTAGCTAGTGTGTTTTACTTATTTTATTATTTATCTTTAAAAGTGTAAGCGTGGTGCAAGATTTGAAGGTCTAGTGTTTTGCGATTCTGAGTTTGAACGAACTATTAGAAAAAAATAGAAAATAAAAACAAATTCACAATTTCCAAGAAATGACAAATATTTTACATAATAATTTAGAAAATCAATTTGATGAGAATGTATCAAAACCATTAAGAGATTATGCTAACTCTACGATATATGAAATTCATTGAAGCATACTAACTCTTGTTGTATAAGCTAACACATTTGAATTAAAACATGATATCATTCAGATGATACAAAATAACCAGTTTGGGGGAACTTCATCTGAAGATTTTAACTTACATCTTGCAAGTTTCTAGAAGTTTGGACCACATTTTTCAATTAATGGTATCTCTAATGATGCTCTCTAATGATGTTGTTAGACTTAAGTATTTTCTTTTTTCCTCAAGGGATAGAGCTAAAATATGGTTAAACACATTAGAACATGGAATTATTAGAGACTCGAGTGACCTGGCATAGAAATTTTTGGCTAAGTATTTTTTACCATCAAAGACTGCTAAGCTAAGAAATGATATTACATCTTTTTGCCAATTTTAAGGAGAATCAATATACGAGGCTTGGGGGTGCTTTAAAGAACTTCTCAGGAAGTGTCCACATCATTATTTGCCTGATTGGTTAGTTATTCTAACATTTTATAATGGGTTAATAGAACCTCCTAAATCAGTTATTGATGTTGTTGTTGGTGGATCATTCATGTCAAAACCTTTTGATGAAACATATTATTTAATTGAAAAAATATTTACGAATAATTTTCAATGGCCTTCTGGACAGGTAAATTTTAAAAGAATATCAGCTTTCATGATTCTGACGCTATTTATATGTTAACATCTCAAGTAGCTGCAATATCACGAAAGTTAGATCCATTAGAAATGAGCTTATCTAAAACATCTTAAGTGATTGAGGAAAATTCATTAGGATAAATGATTGATTCCAACATTCCTACATTTGAGACTTTGAATGCAATTAACAATAAATCTAATAACCTCTATTCTAACTATTACAACACAGTTTGGAAAAACCATCCCAACTTTAATTGAAATAACAATTCTAGTTGTGCTAACTAGCAATGGGAAAACAATCAAGCAAACACGTTAAGAAACTGGAACAACCAGTGTATTACTAATTATATACCAACTTCTCATCTTGGATTTAATAGTAACCAACAATTTAACTGGAAACAATCAAGCTCATGTTTTTGGTGAACCCTGGCGGCGATCCGTCAAACTTCCCTCGTCGCTCACTTGAAGGCATCTGTGTACGGTCTGCGCACCGACATACCTCACCGTGAACCATGCAAATGAGTGAAGACAAGAGCTTTGTGAGGGGTTAGACGGAATATGCACCGCAATACTCGGGTCGCTAGCCGCAAGGGAAAGAAAGCTGGTGAGGAGTGTGGCGCAAAACAATTTGAGAGAGGGACGGTACCGGTCACGTGGAAGGAAGGGTTGTGCCATGAAAGAAGGTCAGCCCTCCAACATTCATCGGCGAGGAGGAAGAAAGGTTGGTTAGCAAGCTCAAAAACCTGCGTGAGTTTCTTGACCGAAGGAGAAGCCGAGGATTCGGCTTCAGTCACTGACATCAGCTGCAGAAGGAGCTCAGTGGCTAATGGTATTGGTGAGGATGGGAGCCCCGATGTCCGAGGACTATGCCGGCGAGATGGGCCGAAGGGGAAGCTTGACGTGTGGCCGGCCGAGAAGAAGAAGGGAAGGAGAAGGTGGCGCGGGTTTCATCGGTGACAGGAGGAGAGGCTTGGCGAGGAGGACAGGGACGTTGGGAGCAGAAAGTTGGTGTTGGTCGGTGAGGAGTACTAGTGACGTGCGATTCGCGGCAAAGAGAAGGGATTGTGTTGTCCACTAGGGCACACCAAAGAGAACAATGAAAATGAAAGGGGGCTGATTCAAAATGGTTCATTGTTCGCGAACAGTTCGTGTTCGGCTCGTTAAGAAACTTGTATTCGGCTCGTTCGCTAAGTTAACGAGTCGAACACGAACCAATATTTGTTCGTTNGTGTTGCTAGAACTTTAGATCGTGCCCTGTTTCCCATGTTCGTTTGATTCGTATTCTAAATTTGAAATGCGGTCTGCAAGGCATATTAACCTTATGTAAGCAACAACAAGAAGAACAGGGAATTTTGTGTGTTGTAATGAAAATAGCCAAGGATTTTGAATTAAGAAACGTGTTTCCCAAAATATTAGCCACCAACCGCCAATCTTAAAACTGAAGCAGCCCAACTTCAGATATTGGTCGGATTTTTTTAGCAGATATGGGTTAAATAAAAGAACATTAAAAAGACGACGCAGTGAATTTAAATTTCTAGAGATGTCATAATCAGCCATCACAAGTTAAAAGTAAACAACTATTTCAGCCCTCAAATAACTCCTGGATCTTTCATCACGATCCTGGATCATTTCATTACAAATTTAAATTTAAATGCATTTTTTTCATCCGTCCAAAATAGTGAAAAAAAAAATGTCCGAGCAAACATGCAACAAATCCAGCACTCCAGTCAGACTTGACACATTCAATTCTTAAATAATATCCACTAAATCAACTTCTCTTGACAGGCAATCCTTGGCCTATCTTCCAAGGGTATATAGAAGTAAACCCAGCACCTAACAATTTTTTTGACAAAAAACATGTAACCTGAAAATAGAAAATTAAACTTAAGCGTGTCCCAATCAAAAGCAATACAACTTTATCACTCAATGAACATATTGTTCTCCTATTAAATGTTGAAGAAAACATGTGAAAAAATTTCAGCATCCAAATTCTCCAGTAACATCAAACTCTGGAAACACAATATTCATACTATAGGTTCCCGAGGCTTTACAAGCTTGGTAACAAACTCTGCAATGTAAAACAAGGCAGAAGTGATGATATTGGACTTCAACCTAACTTTTTAAGAGGATCCATGAAAAAGAAACTAGAAAGGCAACAAAAGAAGAATATTCTGAAGATTAGAAAAATAAATGTGAATAAGAAAGAAAGATGGTGAGAAGGGAAGCATGAGAATTCATGTGGTTATGTGAAGGGTGGTGGGGGATTTTTGTGTTGTCACACATCATAAAAATTTTAAAAAACATCTATCCAGATGAACGAGCATGACATTTGAAAAATAGCGTGCCTCCCGAGGAAAGGAAATAATACCTTCAAATAAGCCTAAACGCTAGAAAGTTGAAAACCTTCGTAAGTCTACGGAACCAGGATTTTTTCCCTCATCTTATGGGTGTAAGATAAATTTTATTTTATTTTAGGGTTTTGTTCCCTACAAGAGCAAGCCCTCATAGTTAATACATCCCTGGAGCTGTGAGTCCTAAAGAAAGCTCTCGCTTAATGAAGTGTTGGAGGTGAAAGATCCAAACTGGAAGAATTAAGCTCACAATGACAGGACATACTGTTCGATGATGGTGGAAAAGGCCCAGATAAAGGGATTTAACTGTCCAAAAAAGGAATTTTACCCAAAGGATGATGATTGAAGAGCTTGAAAAGGATGACACTGAGTTCAGTTGATCAGATAAGGTCAAAAGAATAACTTAGGAATTCTTGGATTGACTGACTGAAGTTGTTGAAACTCCTAAACTAAGAAATAGAGTCGAGTAAGAAGGATGTCTAGATGGAAGCAAACTCCTAGACTCTATAAGGAATCCTAATTGGTGGACTAACCTAAACTTTGAGAATAGCGTGCCCAGCCAAGTGCCCATGGCTTTCTGTCGTCCCGGGCATGTTAATATCCCTCAACTATAACCAACTTCATAATCTGGGTTGACTTGGGTGGACCTAGGTTGGACTTGAGTTGGACCTAGACTAAACCTGCTGGGTCTGGGTTGACCTGGGTTAGACTTAGATTGGACTTAAATTGGACCTGGGTTAACTTGGGTTGGACCAAAGCTGACCTGAGTTGGACTTGAGTTGGACCTAGGTTTGGGTCGACTGCGGTTTGGGTTAGAGTTAGGATGGGTTCCGGTAGAGTTGGGCCAGATGCAAATTCAAGCCTTATCCAGGGCAGAGAGGAGGCAAGCCGCGGCAGAGAAGAGTCTCGGACTCTTCTTACTCCTGCGTACTCTTCTCTACGCTGATGGTTGAAGACCGTCTGTCGAAGCATGTCGAAGGCAGTGTTGAGAGGCCTGTTTATAGACCAGAAAGGCAGTGGCAGAGGCCTCCATGACAATAAATTAGGGTGGTGGATCTACGGTCGAGATCATTCCGCAGTTGGAGCTCCAAAACATTGTTACCGGAAGACCGACGCATCGATTCGCCAAAGTATTCGAGGACGAAAGCCACGAATCGCTGGCATGGCTTGGAGGAGTTGCCACGCCAGTATTAAGCATGGCCATGCTAGCATCGAGCATGACTACGCCCAAACCGAGCGCGAACACCACCGAAAACTACTGGGCGTGGCTACACCTGATCCAGGCATGACCACGCTCAGGAACTTATAGGCGTGTCTACACCCGAACCAGAAGTGACCACGATGATCAAGGAAGAGCGTCATGAGTGTATACTTGCACAAGCAGATCTTCGTGTGCACGCCATTCCTGAAGAAACTTAGGAATTTCAAAGGCATTGTTGATTTTGAGTTTGACCAAAAAATAAGGTCAACAAAGAAAACAAGAGAATTCATGCGGTAATGAGATGGGAAAGAATTTCGTGGGCTTCAAAAATTCAAGCCTCGAAATCTCTTGATAAGAGAGTCTTTGTCGAATTTTGGATCAAATTTTTAGAAAGTAAATTATGTTGCTAATAACTCACAACTCAAATTTTCATTCTCATTTTGCAAGTATTGTAAGATTTGATTTGAGATTTCTCATAGGTGAAAGCCCATATGAATAGTTAATATCTCGATAACGAGCGAGAACTTCTTATTAAGGTTATTTGTTAGAGCAATGATTGCTCAACTTATAGTAACACAAAATTAAATTTGGATTGAGAAATTTATCATAGTGAGCATTAGAATAATGATAGGGGAAATGATAATGAACCCGATCAAGATCTTAAAATTATTTTTTATTTATTGAGGGAATCGAGATAGGGAAGTAAGAGAAGATTTCCAAGTTTTTTATTTTAATTTTTTACAAAATATAATTATTATTTTTAATTTTATTATTATATTTTTTATAACAATCTTATATATATATATATATATATATATATATATATATATATCATTTTAAATATATATTTAAACTAATTTTTCTCTTTTTTATTCCTCCTCTTTAATTAATAATTTATCGTTTGTTTCTCCTTTAAAAATTCATCGTTCAGAAGCCTCGGAATACATGTTGCTCGCATTAATAATTTTGTATTTCATATTTGAACCTGGTAATATGGGTATTCAATTTTGGCATATTTTATGTTTAGGGCAAGTCAGCACAATTTGTTTCATGAACATAAGTTGTTTGAGTGGTTTCGACGGCAATCAATGCAATTCATGCCTGAATCGCACAACATGATCTCTGTAGTTGGTCTTTTTTCCCTGCTTTCAATCAAGATGATCATGTTCTACCCCTTGTTCATTACTTTGACATCTTACTTGTGTCGATGTCGTTTAGATAAATTTATTTGTAATCAAGGCATCCTGAGTCAATTATATGTGAAGTCGTCTTTGAGAACCATTGTTGACCTCGATTTTGATCAGATTTGACTCCTATAAGTCTGTCAATCAGCAAATCTATCAGAGGAAAGAACACTAGTGAAAATTTAATTTCTTAATTCATTAATCAATATCCTAATTACAACCCAATACAGATTACTTAAAAAGTAACAACAATTTTATGAGCAATTTAACCCTAAGAAAAATGCTAAAATGCCAAGCATATCCACAATAACAAAGAACTACTATTAACCTTAACAAATAACAACATGATTATACTGATGATCAAATAAAAATTACAAATTAAACTATATGACTAAATTGATAGTCAAAAACATGATGCTAAATATTAGATGCAGGCATTCTAAAATGTCACTTTGCTCATATAGAAAAGTCGAGAACTCTGGCAAGTCATTCATAGTTCCAAACAAAGTTTTACTTGATCTACAAGCTCATTTTATCGGAACATAAAATAAGAAACATAACTAACATATTTTCTCGAATCAATATCAAAAGCGAGTGCATGGATGGACTGTTAGAAGGAAGATGAAGTATCCAACCTCAAAATCAACACACTTTTTCCGGATAAATTAGGGCAGACACAATATTTATTCAATAAATCGAATAACTCAATAAGAATACAAAAATAAATACCTACAATTCGAGAGGTAGAAAATCTCTCCCAATTCCTACAATTCAAGAGGTAGTAAGAAATCTCTCTCAAACCCTAGACCTAAGACTCACAACTCAATCTTAAGCATAACCCTAACTTTAGACATAATAAATCTATCTATACCCAACAATAATAATAATAAAAGACTAAATTGCCCTTAGGAATACAAAAGACAATTTTTTCCTCAGGCTAAGCGCCTACGTAACAGGACTCCCCCGCCCAAAACACAGTCCTCAAGGTGAGAAAAAGTAAGGCTTCATCCCCCCACACAGTTGTCTCTATTTCTTCATTCTCTGCCTCCTTGTCATGCAATATTTAAACTTGTAATTTTCGATCCTTGCAATGGTGTCCTGGGATAAACTTCTAATCACACCAAAAACATAACCCCTTGGCTCACTTCACCCGAATCTCTATCTCTGTAAAAAAGTTTGAGTGTTGCTCCCGGTCATGGTCCATTATTTGTATCCCATGCAGTCTCTCTTTGGACTTCCACTATTTGAGCTTTTGGTATCGCTGTGGTTATAAAAATTCAGTATGACATTCCATCTGTGTTGCTCCTGTTGGCCTTCTTAATCTGATTTTTGTCCTCTACCATATGAGCTAGCTCCATCGTCTCCCTCAGTCCTCGTAGTCTCTATAGTCGGAGTGATACCCATATGTTGAGCTTTAGGCCCTTCATGAAATTTCCCTCCAATCAAAAATCCCCTCATCTGTCCCAAAAATAGCTCAAATCTCTCCCTGTATTCCATGGCAGTTCCTTCCTCAGTCAAGGCATAGAAATGTTCGTGGTCTACTTCCCAAATTGCTCAGAAACAATCCAACAAACAATCCTTGAATTCCTCCCACGAATAGATCGGATATCTAGCCTCCCTCCACTAAAACCAGGCTTGAGCTTTCCCTTCCAAACAGAACTCTGCCACCACAAGTTTCTCCTCCCCATCTAGCCCATGCACCGCGAAGTATCACTCCGCCAGATTCACCCAACAATGTGCGTCTTCTCCCTCAAAGATCAACATCTTCAACTTCCTAACTATAGCATCTCCACTCCAACTTTCTCTTCCTCAGTTGTTTCCCCCCATGTATTGAGGGTAAAACTCTGTTCTTCAATCATAGTCATATCTCCTCCATGCTTCTCTCCTTTCTTCTTTGTGCTCCCCCACATTTTCTTGCATAATCTCTTCCACATGTTTCAGCCCAACTGCCTCCATCAGAAATCTCTAATTCACCTTCAATCAGAGCCCTGATAGGGACTATGTGATGGTGGATGCTTTCCTCCTCATGTTCCTCTCGTTTGATCCCATTTCCTTTAGGTTTTGTAATTGAACCGCTGGCGGGGTCTTGAATTGCATCTCAATGAGCCTTTTATCATTTCTTGAATTTTCCCCATGCTCTCAAATTGGTCCTCCAATCGTTTCTCTACGAAAGAAAGCTTATCTTCTATCGTGATGAACATTTCTTCAATCCCAAATCTGATTTGTTTGATCTCTTCCTCCAACTTTTTCTCTAAATTATAAACTTTTCTTGTTGTCATCACTTGCAAAAAAATTTTTGATCACAAAGCACAAAAACATTTGCCGCTAAAATTTCGTCGATTAATTCGTGGCTTTGTATCACGAAAACGTATGCCCTTCGTCGATCTGAATAGCGTCGGTACAAATAAACGGAAATACAGTAGCTTCATACATGAAATAACACCTGTAAGTTGAAATTAGTAGCAGAAATCTTGTCCGCAGAAATAAAGCACAGATCAGCATAAGCCCTACAGCTCGAATCGAGTCACTGTAGTCGCGATCCTAAAGTAAGACTTGGACGCCGCAAGAACTGGAGAAAACCAAAGCTTTGGGTCTCTGTACGCCGCTGCCTTCCGAGCTAGCTCTGATCGCAACGAAATTGCGTAGACATCGCAAGAGGAAGAGAAGAATTGGAAGTTCAGGTCTCCGTACGCCGCATTCCGTCGTTGCCTTCCACGCGACAATTCGCAAAGATCGTAGACCAGTAAGCCGCGAGTATATCCTTGCCTTCTTCTATAAGTCGCAAGTCTGTTGTTGCCTTCCCAGATCGGTGCAATCGCGACTAAATGACAAGTGTTGGTCACGTAGGAGTTGTCCTCGCGGAGCGCATTTTATGTCCGGACTCTTGACGTAGCTCTACGTCCGGCGGAGGTTATTCTTGAGTTATTTTCAACTTATTTCTGGGTTATTTTCAATAACCCAGAATAACCCAAAAATAAAGACCGCGGGTTATTTATGGATTATTGAAAATAACCTAGAAATAATCTGAAAATAACTCAGGAATAACCTCCGTTGGACATAGAACTACGTCAGGAGTCCGCACAGAAAAATTAGGCGTCCTCGCGACTATAGCGTGTCGTCCGTTACTTCCCTTCACAATTTTGTACGACGTAATGCTTCCTGTGATTGTTTCGACTCTAAACGTCGCGATCACTTAGATTACTACGACTATAACTATATCCCAATCAACTTCCCGAGTGAGCAAGATTCGTTGTTCTGCAGAAATCTTTTGAGGCTTTCCCAATCACGTCGTGGATCGAAGCTATAGCTTTCGATCTTTTTCTAATACCAATTTGATATGATCTGACCTCAAAATCGACACGTTTTTCCAAATAATTTAGGGAAAAACAATATTTCTTTAATAAATCAAACAACTCAACAAGAATATAAAGATAAACACTTATAATTCAAGAGGTGGGCAATCTCTCCCAATTCCTACAATTCGAGAGGTTGAAAATCTCTCTCAAGCCCTAGACCTAAAACTCAAAACTCAATCTCATGAATAACCCTAGCCCTAGACATAATAAGTCTATTTATACCAAACAATAATAATAATTAAAATAATAATAAACTAAATTGCCCTTAGGCATACAAAAGACAAATTTGCCCTTAGGCTAGGCACCCACGTAACAGAAGAGCAAAGATTCTTATTTTTGTTCATGCTCCATCCCATAGGTTTTCGAATAAGAATTGCCTACAGCTTCATGACATTGACATCCACACAATTAGAAAACATTTTAACCAATTAACTTGCCCGAAATGTAACTACAAAAAGAGAAATAAACAGCTTGGGGAACAAAATCCTACAAGCGATTGTGAGAAAACTGCACATTCATTGGAACATGTTACTTTGAGTCCTCCATATCATAGTAGACTCACCTCTTTCTTTCTTAACATAAATCGAATCTAAAACATCTAATGTCCTAATCGGATCACCAGATGGTTGACGTTTAATGTGACCAAACCATCTAAGACGACTCTATCTAATTTTGTCTGTTACTGGAAGCTACACCAACCCTATCACGAATATATTCATTTTGTATTTTGTCTCTAAGTGTAAAGCCACTCATCCCCTTAATCATTCTCATCTCGACAACACTTAACTTATTATTATGCTTCTCTTTTAAAGGCCAACATGAATCATTCTCATCTCAGCAACACTTAACTTAGTTTTATGCTTCTCTTTTAAAGGCCAACATTTAGCATCATAGAGCATTGCAGGTCTCACCAAAATCTTATAAAACTTTCCTTCCAATCTAAGTGGTACTTTTCTATCACATAATAAGCCGTAAGCATTCCTTCACTTCAACCAACCAACTTGAATTCTACTAAATAATATCCCCATCTATATCACTATTACTTTGAAAAATAGGCCCAGGATATCTAAAACATTCACACCTTTTAATAATTTGATCACCCATAGTTACAATTTTGTCACTAGAGCCACTACTACTAAAATTACATTCCATATATTCACTTTTAGTTCTACTCAAACGAAAACCTTTAGACTCGAATGTAGACATCCATAATTCAAGGTTTTCCTAAACTCTCTCGTCTTATCCATGAGAAGAATATTATCAGCAAAAAGCATACAACAAGGTACATCCTCCTATAAATGTCCAATAAGAACATCCATAACTAAAGCAAAAAGATATGGGCTTAAAGTCGATCCCTAATGTAATCCAACATAAATAAGAAAATATTTGGTCAATCCTCTTTCTGTTCAAACACAAGTAACAACTCTAGCATACATATGTTTAATGACTTGAATGTAAGTCATATCAACACCTTTCTTCTCAAGAACTCTCTAAAGAGTATCTCTTGGAGCCTTACATAAGCTTTTTTCTAAATCAATAAAACTCATATGTAGAACCTCCTTATAACATCTGAACTTCTCCATCAAACCTCCCAATTAATGTATAACTTCCATAGTAGACCTGCCCGACATAAATCCAAATTGATTATTATAAATCTTTGTAATACGTCTTAACCTATGCTCAATTACTCTCTCTCATAATTTTAAAGTATGATACATCAACTTAATTCCTCTATAATTTGCTCACTCTTGTGCATCCCCTTTATTCTTAAAAATGGGAAGCAAAATACTCTTCCTCCACTCCTCGGGCATCTTTTTAGTCTTTAAAAGAATATTAAAAAGTTTAGTAATCCAATAAGCTCTTAAATCTCCCATATATTTCCACACTTCAATTGGGATATCATCAGGTCCTACAGACTTTCCACCATTTGTTTTCTTTAAAATCACAACTTTTTTTTTACTAATGCAACTGAAAAAATGAAATATTTTATAATTATTAAAGATAATAAGAAAACTAAGGTCGATCGTATTTTCAGAAACTTCATTAAAAAGTTTATCATAATAACTCTCCCACCTATGTTGAATATCTTTTTTCTAAGAAAAGCACTTTTTGATTTCATCTTTAATATACTTGACTTGAGTTAAATCTTTACTTTCTTTCCTCTTTAATTGGCTAGTTTATACATATATTTTTCAACCTCCATGGTATCTAATCTAATATAAAGGTCACTAAAAGCAGAATTTATAGTAATTAACTTAGAAATTCATATTAAACAATAGCACTATTTACATTTTAAAAGTCAAAAATCAATTGTCACAAGAATCAACTCAATCAAAGTAACTATTAACTAGATGCTTGGAAGAAAAAAAAAAGGCACAAGTTTTTCAACAAAGTAACATACCAGGCTATGAAGAGGGTCATCTTCTCTAGAAATGAGCTGCTGCAATGCGAGGATAACAAATGCTGTAGCAAAAATAGGATCACTATTAAGATGAGGAGTACCTCCATCACCACCATTTCCCTGAATTCTAGCTTCAAAAAAGCTTACAGCAGCTTGTGTCGGTCCTGGGTGTGATGAGATACTGCCCGTAGGTAATTTATAGTCAACATGCATACCAAATATTGCATCCACTCCATCCAGAGCACCCTCCTTGATCATGTGAAAAGCACCTGCACCACCCTCTTCGGCAGGTTGAAAAAGTAGCCTCACAGTTCCCTTTTAATGCAGACCAGAGAGTGCTTTTATTCAGCTATATATGGTTACATTTAAAATGACCAAAATATGAGAACATAATATGTGCAATTCTAGTCAATTGGCAATATTGAAGCACGACTTTGATCAACATCTCACTAACAACTTTTTTCTGTAAGGGTAAGTTCCTTCTGGCGCAAGTGCAAAAAGTGATTGGAATTGAGTTCAAAACACCAGTTTTAATGTTTGTTTGGCAGAAAGCAGATGGGAAAGTGACTTCCTACTTTCAGAACTAATNTTCCCTTTTAATGCAGACCAGAAAGTGCTTAGAATTGTTTATTCAGCTATATATGGTTACATTTAAAATGACAAAAATATGAGAACATAATATGTGCAATTCAAGTCAACTGGCAATATTGAAGCGCGACTTTGATCAACATCTCAATAACAACTTTTTTCTGTAAGGGTTAGTTCCTTATGGCGCAAGTGCCAAAAGTGATTGGAATTGAGTTCCAAACACCAGTTTTAATGTTTGTTTGGCGGAAAGCAGATGGGAAAGTGACTTCCTATTTTTAGAACTAAGATTCATGAAGGTGAGAAGTGAATTGCCCCAATGAAGGCTCTGAAATCACCTACATATTTTAGTTTTTATATAGAAAAATAATAGTAACATGAACATGAAAGCAGGTTGCATGAAAATATTATTTCATTCATTAACATAATAAAATAATATAGAACTAATGGAGTAATGGATGAAAATGAAATTAATTGCAATCTGAATAAATACTAAAATTGAGTTTTCAAAAAAGTGTTCATGCTAACTAAATAAATGTACCCTAAACTGTCTCTTAGAAGTCAATTCCAATTCATATAACTATGCAAAACAAACTGTCCTTAATGAAGCTGGGAAGACAGAAACACATATGCCAGAAATAACGCCTCCATTATCATAACTAAAAGGAATTTTCATATGTTCTATAAAGGTTAACAAGGAATAAATGGGTTGTGATCAACAGTGTGACAGCAAGAACCTAATGCTTTTTCAAAGAAGCCATGAACAACTGCAGATGTCACATTAACAACATGAATAATAAAAGAGCCTACAACAAGTTTTCAAAGTAATTGAAAGATCCAAACGTGTGTTTTATTAGGGCAAGTCTGGTTACCGTGAGAGATTGAAATGGCAGGGAAAAAATCAAATAATTTAAATATCAGGGGGACTTCATAACAAATCAATTCTAAACACAAGAATTAAAATGAAGCTTGCACAAAAAAATATTGAGGAAGGAGATAAGCAATGCATATAACATATCAACTCTTTTCGCAAAAACGGTGTCAGCCTTCTTGAATACCACAGCAATAAGCGAGGTTGACTTGCCAAAACCTCATATAGGAGATATCATTCCGTGCCAAAAAAGGAAATTTGAGTTTGACCTAATCCAATTAAAAATAATCAAGACGCAAAGGACAAATTTTAAAACTAAATACTCCATTAATATTTATTAAAATTATCGGAATTCAGAAGGGAAAATTTATGTATCGGCACGGTCACTGGAAGAATCGGCGACTGCATGCCGACTTGGGCAGCAGTTGTTTTACTCTTTTTTTTCCTTTAAGCGTTTGGTTGATGCTTTTTTTAATTTGTTTTTCCTCGGCCGACTTCCTTTTTTTTTTTTTTTTGTGAAAGAATTTTTTTTATTAATCTAATTTAATTTAACTGACGATGAGTTTAAAAATGATAATAAAAAATTTTATGTAATTATATTTAAAAATGAAGTGAATAATCATTTTGATTATGATAAAGTCATTTAATTTAACTTGTTGATTAAATTATTATATATTGAGCAAATAACTATAATTAAAGAGAAGCTATTAGTTATTAGTGAATATAAAATCTAAATAAATATAATAATTTTCACTTAAGAAAAATATCTCTTCGCCTGAACTCGATTTAAAAAAAAAAAGGGGGGGGCATTTACATTTATACCACTTAATTACTATGTATTTATATATTTAACACCGAAATTATATTTTTTACATTTGTACAACAAAATTTTTCATATTCATATAAAATTTATCATTATTTTAAATTTTAAAAAGTAAATTACAGTTTATCATGCAAAAATTAGATGGCCTATATGTAAAATTTTAAGTTTAGAGGTTATATATGTAAATACTTTGATGAATGTAAATCTTCCAAAGAAAAGCTAAGCAGGTGATAAAAATAATTAAAAAAAAGGAATGAAGATAAATGAAGTGTGCTGAGAAAGAAAGAACAAAAAAAAAAAATCCAGCAAACGTATAAAGGAAAAAAAAAGGCCCACTGTCTTCGACTCCATGCCGGTGACATGCTGTACCCAGAAATACGGGCGACTGTCTCGAAATAAAAAATTTATTTTTTCAATACATAAAATTTTAATATATATATATATTAATGAGGTATTTAGATTTTAAAAATGGCACAACTGTATCCATAGAGCCCGCCTCCAACGGACAAACTTAGGTAATCCGCACTTTAGATTACTCCCGCTGCAACTGCTAGGAATATGTGTAAGGGAATAACAGTCCCTAGAGTTATTTTTAAGAGATGCAAAGCGGCGCTCCTGATGCGATTTTTCTTCCTCCTCTAGGGAAAATATTTGCATACAAACGCAGCGCTGCTTGAGTCCAGGGGTTATTCAGGCGGTACAGTGGGGTTATATCGGGGTTATACCTCTCTGTAACCCCCTGTAACTTCTTTGTAAACTACTTATAACCTACAAATGAGTTTTGCGTTTCTGTAATTTTATGGGTACAAATAAATTACACGGAGGTTACAGGGTGGTATAACCCGGATATAACCCCCATGTACCCCCTGAATAACCTCTGACATAAGCAGTGCTGCGTACGTCTTATGTAAGAAAATATTTTCCCTCCTCTAGGGTTTATGGAGGCCTTCTTATTTTCCCTTTTTCTTGGGAAAATGATCCTCCTTTCTCTTATTTCTTTCTCCATTGATCTTTCTTTTGTGCTTTGGGGCTTTTGCCCTTATTTTCCTCTCATGGATCATTTTCCTCCTCTTATCCCATCATCTTCTCAATCTCTTCTAGGTCCTAGTCCTAATTGGAAGAGTCCTATCACTTCTAATCTTACAAGTTCTTCTAATTTCTGTTTGCCTTACAATCCAAGTTCAACATATAAGGTTTCTTTCTCTGATCAAAAGGTTATTCATGGATCAAAGCAACGGAGTTGGGTATGCAATTTGCAAACGTCCTTTCTATGGTAACTTGCAACAAGCTATTAGTAGATTATGAAAACTGAAAGGTATTGTAGATCTTCTATATCTTTCTGAAGGTTTGTTCCTATTTAATTTCAATTGTGTTGAAGATTTTTATATGGTGTTGGCTTGTGGTCCTTGGTTTATCAATGGTAAACCATTCATTTTTTTAAAAAGGTCACACGATTTTAAGTTCGTTAAAGAAGATTTTAAAGATATACCTACCTACTTGGATTAAATTTCTAAATCGGTCTTTGTATTTTTGAAATGAGTCTGGTATTTCAATGATTGCTAGTGAAATCAGCATTCTTTTCAAAGTTGATTCTTTAATTTCCAAGTTTTCCCGAATTTCTTTTACCATAGTCAATATACAGATAAAAATTGACTCTCTTCTTCCTGATTTCATTCTTCTTGACAATAAAGGGCATGAGTTTAATTAGTCAGTAGTTTATGAATGACACTAATCAAAGATTTCAGCAGAGCAACAGTAGACTTCCCATTCCTATTAGGGTTTCTACTACTTATATTTCCTCTACTCCTGATTTAAACATTCCTACTGATATGTCTTCCAGCAGTGCTGAAATTGCTGAAGAAAATATTGACGTTCATCACATTGATTCTAATGTTGTTCCTAATATTAATATTGATATGAATGGTAATTCTCATGATGGTAATGTGTTGAATCATGAAAGTATGAACAATAAAAATTTGTAAAATGTTAATTGCTTAGCTCTACCTCCTGTTTTTGAATATGTTCATATTGAGGCTGGTGATAGAAATATCATTACTCATAATGCTATTGTCAGAGATAATCCCACTGTTTTGACAAGTCTTATTATTATTGATATGTTTAATGCTATTTCCATCCCTTTTCCCTCTACCTCTAGGGCAAAAAAAGAAAAAACTATAGTAGGGAATGTTATCCGTTAGTCCTCTGTGTTTATTCACTTTTCAATTTCTCTTACGTTTTATTCTAATATTCTTGCTTGGAATGTTCATGAGTTTAGTAATGAAACCAATGTTGCGGATTGCAAAAAGGTTATATGAGAATCATGCTAATATGATTGATCTTTTTAAAACTATACTTTCTCTTTCTTCTATTTTTGATAGTTTCTCTGTCAATAAGTTTAGACTATTTAATAATGAAAGAAATGTGCATAACTTTGATAGTGTTGAAAATGGGCGTATTTGAGTGCTAGCATTTTTTTTCTTTTACTTCTTTAGATATCAAATCTCAGTATATTCATAGGCACATTACGTTCTCTTCTAAAGTTAATTTTTTTATAACTTTAATATATGTAGATAATAGCACTACTATTAGAAAGGATCTTTGGAATTATATTGTTCATCTTGATGCTAATATTAATAATCATTGGCTTTTGTTAGGTGACTTTAATTATATTCTTAGAGTTAGTGAAACATTGGTGGCCATCCACCTATGTGGTGGCCATCCACCTATGCTAAGCTAACTAATTTTAATAATTGCATTCTTAATTCAAATATTTTTTAGTTACATAATATTGGTCATAAGTTTACTTGATATGATAATCAAATTGTTAATTCTATTAGATGTCTCCTTGATAGGACTTTTTATGATGTTGATTGGGTCGATTCTTTTCCTTATTCCTATTTCAGAGTTTTGAATTCTTCAACTTCTGATCATTCGCCTATTTCTATTTCTTTAAGGTCTTCTTATACTTTGAAGCATAGATTTTAAAAAAGAATTATTGGAATAGTTATTTTGGTTTTTTTAATCATGTTCATGATACTTGGAATAATAATGCTCAAGGTGATCATTTATTTTCCTTTTAGAATAAGTTGAAGAATGTTAAAGAAGCTTTAAAGTATTGAAAATGGAACTCTAACTATATTTATAATTATATTATTGAGTTAAAATATGAACAGAAATTTACTATGAACAATTTGAACTTCAATCCACTTTGTAAAAATTTACTTAGCCAAACCTCTCTCAACCAAGATAAACTTGGCAATGCTCTTTCTTATAATTATTAATGGTTAAAGCGGAGGGCTAAATGTGAATGGTTATCCGAATGTGAAGATAATGTTAAGTTTTTTATCAAAAAATTAAAATTATAAATAATTCTATTTTTATTAAAAAAAATTAGTTGATGATAATTATTTACAACATGATCATGATATTGCTTTTGAAGTCACTTCTTTTTTTAATTTTTTGTTAAATAATGTTGTTGATGTTCCTATGTCAGTTTTTTTATAAATTTCTCGTCATTAATACTATTTTTTCTTTGGATTGTGAAGCTTTAATTAAGATTTTCTCTTATCAAGAAATTAAATTTGTTTTTTATTCTATTGCGAATTGTAAATCTCCTGGCCGCCCTAATAGGTTCATTTAAATTTTTTTAAAGATTATTGGAATATTATTATGGAGGATTATATTCATGCTATAAAATATTTTTTTAATACTGGTAAGCTTACCAACAGAGCTATACATATTGTTATCATTTTAATTTCTAAAGGCAAAATATTCAATATTAAATGATTGTCGTCCTATATCTCTTTGTAACACTTTGTATAAGATCATTGTTGAGCTTTTAACTGATAGGATTAAGAGTCTATTTGGGGCAGCTGCAGCTTATCCAGCTTATCAGGATAAGGTTTATCCAGATAAGCGGCTTATCTTGATAAGTTGTTGATCAACAGCTGGCCCGGATAGCTGGCTGGCTGTTTGGTTTGTGCGTTTGGAAAACAACTAATTTGCAGTTGTTTCTAGATAAATGACCATTCTGCCCCTGTGCAGTAATGTTATTTGCAACAGAACTGTCATAGCAATACATTTGACACTTGAGAAGCAAAAAACGAATTCAAAACAGTACAAAAAAATAAGTTAGAGATCTAAAAATAAAATATTACAAAAAATCATCACATTAAATAAAATAAAATATTATTAAAAAAAGTTCATCCTCTCCTATATTTTTTTCCTATTATCTTCTTTTGAACTTTCTCTTCTCATATTTTGTCGCACTCTAAGCAAAAAAGTCAAATTTGTAAATATTTATGCATGCGCCTAAAAAAGGAAGATTTACATTATTACATACTTACCACTCAATTTCTATGCACATAAATATTCAATACCTAAATCTCAATTTTTACATATATGCCATCATACATATGTATGAAAAACTGTATTCCACTTTTTAATAATTAAAATATTGATATTTTTAATTTTATATGAAAGATTTGGGTGGTATAAATATAAAAAAATAAATTTTAGGCGATGAATATGTAAATATATAGGAATTGGGTGACATGTTTATAAATGCGACCAAACAATCCATGAGCCATATGCGACCAAACATATTGATTAAACTAATATTAAAATTCATCATCTAATTATTTTTATATTTCCAAGTAGTTTTTCTTGTGGCGTGAACAAGCTTACCTTCCTCGATGATGGTGTGAGCAGGCTTACCTTCCCGGATGGTTTCTGGTAGGAGCGGAGCAAAAGGAAGAGAAAAAAGGGAGTATCGCTGGTCTTTGTATGTCGAGATGCCATCGTGGCCTTCGCTACCAGCTCTAATCGAGATTGTATTGCGAGGTTTCATTCACGAAGCCGATGGTTTTGGGCGAAACCAAGAGAGCAAGAGTGATGACTTCGACGTACAGCAACGAGCGATGCTTCGTCCTGCGACGACGAGCGAGACTTCGACCTGCGACGACGAGTGAGGCGATCAAGCATATATTTCATTCTTTTTCTCCCCTGCGACTATTCTCTTTGATGGGGACAAGGGCAACCCCGTCAAAATGTTTTCCAAAACGCGGACCACATGGCTTGACCCAACGGTCCACGTCTCATACAAAATAAAAACGTTCTTCGCACATAAGCTATCTGAACGCTACATCCAAACAGTGAGGGGTTGTTTTGAAAACACCGTCGCTGTTGATAAGTTGCCTTAAATGCATTCTAAAATTTCTCTTTGTAATATTATTAATCTCGTTCGGGCTGCTTTCATTAAAGGAAAAGATATTGATGGTGATGTCATTTTTGCAAATGAGCTTTTATTTGATTTTAACTCTATCAATTTAGGAAATAAATTCTATTCTAAATTTGACTTAAAGATTTTGATAAAGTTAGTTGATTTTTTCTTTATGAATGAATGGTCATATTAGGTTTCCTTATTGGACTTATTCGTTGGAATAAGTCTGTACAACTGATGTTTATTTTTTTTTGTTATTATTAATGATGAAATGAACATATATTTTGTTTCTTCTTCTAGTTTGAGACAAAGTTATCATTGTTCTTCTAATTTATTTGTTATAATTATGGATGTCACTTCCTCCTTGTCAGATGCTTAGAATAATTTTATCACGAAACAATGTTTTAATAAAGTTAATCATCGTATGTATGCTAATGATCTTTTATTTTTTGGGTATGTAGATCCTTTCATTATAGATCAATTTGTTAATGTTCTTAATATTTTTAGTCATGCTCCTAATTTGAACATTAAATTCTCTAAGTCTGATATTTATTATTATAAGAAAATTAATGATAATTTACCGTTATCTTTATGTAACATTTGTGGGAAAAAAAATATTTCTCTACCATGAAAATACATTGGTAGTACTATAAATTGCTCTAAACTAAATGTGATGGATTGTAAACAATTAGTGATAAGCTTCATAAATGGTTGGTTGACTGGGAAAAAAAGTTTGATCTATGACTGGTCGGTTTCAATTAATAAATTAAACCATTAGAAGTTATTTTTATTATTGATTTCATTCCACGTCTTTACATAAATGCATTAGGAAGGGAATTACTTTTTGATTAGTAACATCCTTTTTAACATTAATAGTGAGAAAAAAAATTCTACGATTCCTTATTTCTTGGAATACTTCTTCTCTTTCTAAAATTTTGGAGAACTTGGTGTCCCAACTTTAGACAATATTAATTTGATGCATAAATCAAAAATTATTTGGAGGCATTTCAATTTTAATTCTTTACATTGTGGTTAATAACATTTTCCAAGTTTTCTACCATGTTGAGAATATTAGTTGCAAAATTCACAAGAGATTCTACCTTTTAGTTATTCAAATTATTGCTTATGTTATTTGGTTTGAAAGAAAAAATAGGATCTTTAATAATTCTAGTACCTCTTATAAGAATATATATAAGAGCTTTGAAAAATTAAACAGATAACTTGCAAATGGAAATTTAAGTATGGTATTCATAAGTTTATTAAGGATTTTTATAACTTGTAGTTTCTTCATTTTTTCTGCTCATCTCTTGGAGGCTGTCTTGTTTCATATTGTGGTTGGTTTTACCTTTAGGTCCTGCTTTTTATCTGTTTGATTTTGAGCTCGAGCTTTCTTCTGTGATTATTTGATCGATATTTAATTTACTTTGTTTTTTTGTCTTTTGTTTTATGACTTGTATAGCTCTTAGTTGGCTTTATTTTGACTGCACTTGTTTTTGGAGTGGCGGGTAGCTTTTTATGTTCAGTTTAATCTTTCCTCCTGTTTTTGTTCAATCAGTTTTATTTTAGTTGAGATGTGTTATTTTCTAACTAATTTGGTCCGATCATCCTTTATGTCTTGACTTATTTTTGTTTGATTTGTTTTGATATAAATGCTTTCTTGTTTGATTGTTTTGTTTATTATGTTTCTTTTTTGGTATTTTGTAGCTTTGTTTATGTAAAAATGCTTTCTTGTTTGATTGTTTTGTTTTTTATGTTTCTTTTTTGGTATTTTGTAGCTTTGTTTATGTTGTGGATTCTTCTTCTTTGTGTGATTTTTGTGATGTTGTTTTGTGGGCTCTAAGTGATTTTTTTCTTGTTTATGTTTTTTTTTTCTTTACTTACAAATAATGTGTTTTGTTTTTTTCTTTTTTCTGGTAGCCTTTTGTTGAGCTGATGTTGCTTCACTTTTCGTTTTCGTTTGTCAATTACTTAACTTATTAAATGGATACTTCTCTTTATTCTTAATTTTTCGGCTGTTTTTGGGTGAGTTCTGATGTACCCTGTATTTTTTTTTTTTTTTAAACCATCTATCCTGGTTTACTCATATATTTTTGTTTGATTTATTACACTTAGATGGAATAGTATGTCAATTGTTTAATGAATCTCAAAATGTCGTTGAGCTTTGTCCTGGCTATTTATTATTAGTTTGTTAGATCTATTGTTTTGATTTCTTTAGTGTTTGGATAGTCTGTGAATTTTAGTTTTTTCTTGTTTAAACTGGGATTTTCTTTCATTGAATTTGGATAGAATCCCTTGGTCTAGATTTGGGTGTGGCTAAGCTCTTCCCTTTTTGTTCGGTTGCTTCCTTTGTTTTCTCTCTTATTTTATTCTTGGTTGTTTTTTTCTGGGATTTTCTTTCTGGTTGTAATGCTCCACATTTTCCCCCTGCGAACTGCATCTCTAATGTGAATTCAAAGTTATGTTTGAATTTGGATTTTAAAATTATGCTTCAAAATCTTTTGAATTGTTTTGAGTTTTTTACTATGTTTATGATGGAACTGATCTTTTATGTTCTGTTGAGATTGCTTTCTGCACAGATGCCTTCATTCTCCTATGATGGATTACTTCTTGAAAGAAGCTTGAAGTTGGTTTTCTACTGCTCTCGATCTCCTTTGGAAGTTAAGAAGATTTTGATGTTGGTTGCAGTTGTTCTACTATGTTTCTGATGCTCTTATTATCCTATAGTGGTTTGGAATATGCTTGATGATGGTTGTTGTTGTTCTATTGTGCTTACTATGATGCTTTTTTTTTATTTTACTTTGGTTGCTGAGATAGGAGTGTTTTTTGTTTTTTTTTTTGTAGTGTTAGCCTTTTCATAGGCTCTTTTTTTATTTTTGTTGTTGTTTATCTTGTTTTGTGTTGTAATTTGTGTTATTTTAACTCCATATTTTATTCTTTTATTAATAAAGTTGGGCATGACCACATTTTCCCTAAAAAAATTTAGTTTTAAAATTTGTCCACACGCAAACTGCTCATTAAATACGTTAAAAATAGATATACTTCCATGCATGGTTTGCCATGGAGCAATGTTACATGAATTGATCACATTGGGTCGTTTGAACCAACAAAATTAGACAGGAGTAGAGTACATGAAATTTTGGATAAAAAGATGGAAACCATGCAATGCTACTTGAATTTCCCAATGTCTCATCACCCAGATTAGATTTAGGTTTTAGGCCAATTCAAACCCAAAACAAATTTTCTAGGTTGCTTAATCACCAGCCCAAACATGAACCAAACTTAGAACTTCGGGCAATCTCAGGTCTTCTTGTCCATGCAAATTAAATAAACATGCCCCTCATTCTAAGACATTCATGTAGGCCCTGAATTATATAATTGTTGATTTTGGAGAAATTTTTAAGTGATTCTAGTTCACAAAAATTTGTACATATTAGGTCAGTATTTTTCTAGGTATTATTTTGAATGGTACTAACATAATGCTAAGCAATACTAAGCAATGAAGATTTTATTTTATTTTATTATCTTAAATTTTATTTTTGGGGTTTGCGTTGGGGGACCACAAAATTCTTATGCATATCACACTTTTTTTGGGTTAAATTAAGAATCTCACTTTGATATTGGGGCGTGAGAGGCGGAAAACATTTGCATACGTAAGACGTACACAGAGTTGCGTACGTCGGGAGGTTATTCAGAGGGTATAAGGGGGTTACATCTGTGTTATACTCCCCTTCAACCTCCATGTAACCTACTTGTAACTATCTGTAACTTACAAATAAGATCTGCGTTTCTGTAGCACTGGTAGTTATAAGTAAGTTATAAGGATGTTACAGGAGGGTATAATGCGGATATAACCCGTCTGTACCTTCTAAATAACCTCCGACGTACGCAGTGTTGCGTACGTAGGACGCAAATATTTTCTGTGAGAGGCAATGCTCTTCACCGATATTAAGAAAAGCGCTACAATTATGATTTCTAAATTTGAGCATACCGAATCCGCATTCTTATCATCATTGTTCCTTTTAAAAGCAATTAAAAAATCATTGCACCACATAATAAATATAATCACTATACGAGGCATTTGATTCTCAAAGTTCAAACATGTACGCTGCTTGCCAGAAAGATGCACCGAAGTATAGAAATTTCATGTAAATCTTCCAAGAACTAAATTACCTTCAGATTGCTCTTTCGCTCATTAAGCAACTTAGCAGCTCCCAGAAGCATAGCGACATGCACGTCATGCCCGCAAGCGTGCATTACCCCATCAAACTTACTCCTATGTTCCCAATCCACCAATTCCTACATCATCTCCGCAAGCATCAATCACCAACAAAGATAGCACCCTTTTAAAAATTTAACAAACAACGTAGAGTAAGGAGAACCTGAAGAGGAAGAGCATCCATGTCAGCACGGAGAGCGACTATAGGAGAGGAGCCGGAACCGACCTGAGCAACAATTCCAGTGCCGGCAATTGGGAATGAATAAGGAATGCTTAGGGTTTCAAGGTGGAAGCGGATTAGAGCACTGGTGTTGTGCTCTTGAAATCGGAGTTCAGGATGTTCGTGGATGACGCGGCGGATAGAGAGAAGCAGCGGAAGCTCATCTTTGGCACGGCTGAGGATGTCAGAAAAATAAGAAGAGTCGCTTGTAACAAAGCCACCGACAATCATAAGTGCAGAGGAAGCTAATGAGAGGAGGAGGGTTAGGGTTAAGAGGGAGAAGTGGAAGGTAAGATGATACGACATTAGATCTCGATGGGAAGGGGAGCAAGAAGTGATGAAGTAGAGCAGCGAAGAAGACTTTGCCACTCCATGTAAGTATTGAACCCAAATAAAAAGAGCGGAATCTAACAGCGAAGTCGGATTTTGGGCAAGAATTTCTGCCCATAGCTTGTTCGAAATAGAATTTTCACGATAAAGTTTGTGCCTCCCCTTTCTTATGTTATTATTATCCTTTTGTTGTTTATTTTATTTTATTTTATTTTATTTTATTTGAGGATGATTTAGATGAAAGGGTTTCTCCACATCCATCCCCTTGTGTTGCTGGAAAAAAATATTATGTTCGGAGTTTGTATGCAAGCTGCGTCTGGACAATAGTTGTGATCCACTAAAGATTGTTTTTTTTTTCCTCCTCCGCTCCTTCCGGTGGATCACAGTCATTATCCGGACTCAGCTCGCTCCCACACTTTGGATTACTATTTTTTTTCATATTATCGTGGCCTTTTTCAAGCTACGTATATGTTTATGCCCCTCTATCTCACATTTGAACCCACCAGCTAACTCCTTGACCTGCTAAGGCTACAAGCCGTCAAGATATTAGGATTTGTACTCTTTTGAAGATAACATTAGGTTCAAGAGAGTTTTCTTCAGTAATCCAAAATTTTTCAATGAACGAGTTTTGGGACATCATTATCATCAACTTGAAAGCCAGTCCAGATTTAAGGTATTAATGTTTAGAAAATTTTTAAGAGTGGGAGCAACATTTATAGACGATAAATATTGTACATTTATTTATTGACAAAGCCTTCTATGTACTTAAGTGACATTTGTTGGAATAATCCATACAATTTCATATATTGAGTTGTTTGTTGGTTTATTGTTGTATTGATGCATTTTTTTTAAATTTTATGAAGTGGAAGTCTTCTTTAATCTTTTTAGCATAATTGATATGTTATGTATATGAAGTTTTAGGTTATACTTTTTCACAAAAATATTGAACTTATGCATAAATTTGTCATTTAATTTAACTTATTGTGTATAGACTGATTAATGAAGTAAAAGTTTTATTTAAGACTCTAACAATGTCAATTGGTGATATTTATAAAAATTTAAATTATGTTCTTTAGAAATATATTGTATTAATTAAGTATTTATTCTATTTTTTTGTTGTGTCTAAACAATTTCTTCAAGTGAAAGCCTTAATTAGGGCTCTAACAATGCTGATTTGTGATGTTTTTGAAAGTTTAGGTTGTTTTTTCTTCAGAAAAAATTTACATTAATGCAAAAATTTTTCATTCAACTTATTGTGTATGGCCACGGTACTAAGTAAATGTCATATTAAGGCCAAAACAATGATGATATGTAAAGTTTATGAAAAATTGAAAAAGGTTTTTTTTAGAAATATGTGTAATTAATTAAAAAAAACTATTTTACATGTTGTGCATTGACAGTTTGATGAAGGAAGCTTTATTTCCTCTCAATAATGATATGCTATATATATATATATATAT
>JXCR01119625.1:131200-144144 GCA_002079205.1 Phalaenopsis hybrid cultivar | reverse complement strand
ACAAAAAAAGTTGAAATTTAAGCATAACTTTGTCATTTAACCTAATGTGTGTTGAGTGATTACTGAATTAAGAGAATTATTTGTCTCTAAAGAGTTTTATTTGTGATAATTATGAAAATTAATTCTATGTTTCTTAGAAAAATAGTGTATTAATGCATGATTTATTCTATTTTGTTGTTGTGAATGACAATTTTCTTAAGTGAAAGCCTTATTTAAGGCTCTAATAATGTTGATTTGTGATGTTTATGCAATTTTAGGTTGCTTTTAAAAAAATTGAATTAATGCAAAAAATTAACATATAACTTGTTGTATACGGTCTGATTACTAGGGTAAAAATCTTACTTATGACTCTAACAGTGTTGATTCATGATTTTTATGAAGCTTTATGGTGTGTTTCATCATAAAAAAATTTAATTGATGCGTTGATTTGGTAATTAACTACTTGTGTAAGGAATGATTACAAAAGTAAAAGATTTATTCAAGGCTCTAACAATGTTGATTTCTAATATTCATGAAGAATTGTGTTTCCTTTCTTCACAAAATTTGGAATTAATATAAAATTTTCTCATTTACTTTGTATTGCATGGACTGATTATTGAAGTAAAAGCAAAGATAATGCAATATTTTCTCATTTACCTTGATAAGCATGGACTGATTACTAAACTTATTACTTAAGTAAAAGCAGAATTAATAAAAAAACTTCTTATTTACCTTGATGTACATAGATTGATTACTGAAATAAAAGTAGAATTATTGCAAAGTTTTCTCATTTACCTTATTGTGCATGAACTAATTAATGAACTGATTACTGAAGTAAATGCATAATTAATACAAAATTTTCTCATTTACCTTATTGTGCATGGTGACATGCCTGAAATATGTTATTTTTATTTGCACATTTAATGCTTATTTTTAATGATATTGTGTCATAATGAAATGTATTTTTGATGTTTTTAGGTGTATGTACACTAAATGAAGCATAGGAACAAAAATGGACCAAATTAGAGTCAAATGAATCAAAACGGCAAATGTTGATCCGGCGCGTGGGCACCATAATCTGGCACTTAGGCGTCAAGCAACAGAGAGCCTGGCACCTAGGCACCAGGATCTGACGATTAGGCGCCAAAATCGGTTATCTAGAGAATCCATTGAATTTAGTGAATTTTGAAAAGGTGTTTGAAGAAACTCTTGGGGATTTTGAGAGCTCTATTTAAAGAGACTTTTGCAGATTCAAAAGAGAGACTTTTGGGAGGAAGAAAATAGACTCTTTTATTGAAAAGTGGATTCTTCCAAGAGAGGAGAAAGTCTTGGAGCCTTGCTTGGATTTGGAGGAGAAGAAGATAAGTGAGAGATATCTTCTTCACTACAGATTTTGAGTAAGTTTGGAGTAGAATTGTAGGGAGAGTAAGTGATTCAAAGGAAATATAAGGATTGTTTGGGAAGGAGTTTAAGATAAGTTGTGTGCTTTGTTTAGTTTACTTTATCTTGTTATTTAAATTTTTATTTATCTATAAATCCATGTGTTGTTATTTCTTCTTCATGAAATCTGAGTAGTTTTTTTTGTCTTTCTCCCTGCAATGAGGAATAATTATGTGTAGGAATGTAGTTTAGCAAAAGTGCTTTTAAATTTTCATAAATTGTCATGATTCAAACTCTATGCTTAATTTACTTGTCAATCTGGTCAATTGATTTGTTAAAATCTATTATAAAACGTAGTGACCCAAAATGGGCTATGTTTCAACATATTAAGAATCCAATTTAACATCATGGAAGAGAATGTAGTCCCTGAGGTTAAGTGCAAATAAATAGGGAAATAAGTTTTGATGGGCATAGAGTTGGAGATTTTAGGTGACAGACTAAAATCCCCTATTTGGTTCAGATGATGGGAAACTAAAGTGAGATGTTAGCTTTTAGCGGAAGGGAAGTGGAAACTCTAGAGTGAGAGCTAGTATTTACCCAGCCTAACCACAGGTTTAGGGACCAAACTCTAGATTAGTCAATGTCTTTATGCACTTGACAAAGAGTAAAAAATAGAATTGCTCCTATTTGTTATATGTAAAATTATTTTCCTAAACTAATTATAAATTCATTGCAAGGAGAATGATGTTTTATACAAATTTGAACTCTTCATACATTGACAGTTTAGAGTTATGGTAACTTTACATTTTAAAACCTTTTTAGATTGTCCTGCATTTACATTTTGCATATGTTTAACATACTTAACATTCATTTAATTCTATAGAATTAGATATTACACAAGAACTTGTGATCATTTACTATATGAGTTTTCAAAAATTAAAAAGTAGGTTTTATTAAAGTCAATTTTACGAGAGTTTTGGTTATCTCTGTGGGATCAATACTGGGGTTTTTAAAGAAAAGCTTATATTACTTGGAATGATAAGAATACAAGAGTAGTACCTCTAGTGTGTAAACCATTTTTATCATCTTTATATAATATTTTTACACACTAGCCACTGAANAAATTAAATTTTTAAAAGATTTTTACATGAAGAACTTTAAAAATGAAGGGTAAAAGAAAGCATTAAATATATTAAAAAAAATTCATACCTGTTGGTGATTCTGATTTTTTAACATAAATTTTGAAATGTTGCACGTGCTAATATGAAAACTACAATGCTAAAAACATTAAATTGCACTTAATACATATAAAATTTGTTGAGAAAGAGCTAAATCACAATACATAACAAAGTGTTGAAAATAACAATAGAACTAAACTAATTCTAAAAAATTAAAATAGTTTCCCACATTACAATTTAACATAACATAACAAACAAAGTCTCAACAACATCACAACACAAATGATACAATCACACAGTACAGACACAAACAAACAAACAAAATAGATCACCAGTCATTATCTTCCTCGTCATCGACATCTAACTTCTGCTGCTGATATGGAGTATAAGTAGGGTGAATAGGGAACTGAACTATATGGTTACCCCTCAGATATCTCACTAAAGCATCATCATAAGAAGCATCATATTCAAATTCCCGGCGATCAGATCATCAGTGTGAGCATTTCTGGCCTCCATATTCTGCTTCCTCAAAATATCTCCTTGTTGAATCATCATTTGGTCCAACAACTCCTTGTTGTTGTGGTCACTTAAAGTAGGCTCACTAGGGGTTCTAGAAGTAGAAAGAATATCCCTGACCTGTCTTCCAGATCTCCAATCAATATGGGACTCATAAATCTTGATGTTGGCAGGCCTAATCAGTCTCTAAGGCTCAATCCTCTCCTCATCAGGTCTAAAATCAACTCCTACTTGCTCACAAAGTGTGTAAATCAGAGCAGGGTGTGCCAATCCACTAGTGGTCTCTCCCAAAGCAATAGATCGAGTGTTCATATAAATGATAGAGCTTACATTTATATCCCTCACTTTTTGAATACAAAAGTTCAGGATGGCTCTATTCTTGGTTACTTCGCTATGATGATTTGTTGGAATCATCCTACCAGAAATAAAATAATGCAGGCCTTAGATACTACATTTAACATATAAAGGAGAATGTTAAATTTAACTCCATTCTTTATTTTCCAAGCCCTTTTTTCACTAGTCAGAAAAGAAATAACTTAATATAAAGCCTGATCTGTAGCAGAGAAAGAATGATATTGGCATTTATACACATTTTCTAACTGATAAAACTCATTTATTTTTCTGGGAGTAAACTCCACCCTTTTTCCTTGAACATAAACAAAATCATCAGAAGCTTCAGGAAGGTTGGCATAAAATTCCGTTACAATCCCAGCTATCGCATCGGTAATAAAATAACAAAATTTTTCCCACTGTCAGGTAATAATCAAACGTTCAACTTTTCCTCCCGAATTTTTAAAACCTCGGTCCTGAATCACTTTTTTATTTTCTTGCAAACTATGAAATCAAGCACTGACTCTAAAGCTAACAAATCTCTGCTCGTCATATTCTATTTTTCTTTTTCTTGATCTAGCTATCATAGGAAATCTAAAAAAATTTGAAAAAATCCAAATAAATCCCAAAATTCCAAAAATCACGATGTAAAATATTTTAAACTTCAAATCACGAAATAAGAGTTCATCACCAAAGGATTTTCTCCATAATTTCTCAAAAAAAAATTTATGTTTTTGGATCCATGCAATGTGAGATTAATCTTTGATGAAAATAAAAAAATTTTGGTTTAAAGTGTAGCCCATACATAGAGAAGATGAAATTCGAAGTCTTTTAGCCTCTAAATCACCTCAAATCCACCCAAAATCAAGCCCTAGCCTCCCAAACCGAAGGTTGAAGATGAATTAAGCGTAAAAATGGTGGTCATAGTAAAAACTGCAAATTTTTAAGGGTTTAATTTACTGTCGGGTCGAGGGCGCCGTCGGCGCTGAAGGCCTGAAAAATTCCATATTTTGATTTTTTTTTAATTTTCAATTTCCTATAAACTTACTCCAAAAATTTTTAGTATTTTAGACATAAATTTTTATCTAACAATAATTTGCAAACAAAACATTTCACAAACACCAATTTTCATAAACAAAAACAAACTAACTTTTATATATGAATGTACACTTTTTACAAACACATTTTTTTTAATTACACAATCACACATATTAAACAAACTAATTATAAATCACACAACACTAAACACTGTCACAAAACTATACACACAATCAAAGTTCAGAATTCTAAAGCAAAAACAAGCCAAATCAAATCAAATCCACACAATTACACTAAATATATATAATGCTCTAAAATAGATAGAGAATCTAAAGTCTTCAATTATTACGCCTCTTCTGCAGTGCTTTCTCCTCCTCTGATATCTCCCATAGATTGGTAATGAAGATATAAGTTGTAGAAATATTGGTACGGGAATTGATCTATCAAATTTTTTTCGATCCACCCATTTTCTTTAAACATCCGAACTAATCCTACTTCAAAATTTTCAATGTGATCAAAATTTTCTTTCATTCTCCAATCTAGGCGGTCAAAAAGGTACTTAAGATCTCCTACTGCATTTATAATAATCTGAAGTTCCCTTTCAATTTTCTTCAATTTTTTTTTTCCAAAGCAAGCGAACTTCCAACTGTTGGTGGTATTAATGGAGTCGAAGTATGTGAAGATTGATCTATGATGGCTTATAATACTAACATATCCTTCATCTTGTATCTCCCACATCTCACTTTGATCCGTAGGAAGATTATACACATCTTGCATCAAATCTCGTATAGGAATGAAATTTAAATAATGACAGATTGGAACGTTGTCTATCATATACAATTCATTAATCCTTGCATGAGTAAATGATACAGCCTTACCTCGTACGAAGACAACACCTTGAGTAATTCCATGTAAGTTTGCATAAAACTCCTTCACCACAGGTATGACAACCGCATACGTTGTGTAACACAGAACTTTCCAACGCCTTTGTAGAATAATCTTATCAATCGGACCAGTTGGATTGATCACTCCATGATTAACAAATCCTCTTTCCTTGATCAATCTCCTCTTCGTAATAACTTTATCGTATAATCGCTGCGCGTCAAAACTAGTAAACTTTCGTTTGTTGAAAATTCCATACCTCAAAGTATTTATGGAATTGGAAGCTAAGCCATGGAATCTGAAAATAGGAAGTCTCTATGCATACAAGAATGTTTCTAGGCCTTTTTAAACTCTTCCCGACGGTTATTTTGAAATGAAATTGCGCCAAAATCTGCCAAAAGTAATTTAAAACGATCCAACCGTCTTGGCACTGTCGGTGCTCCTGATTGGCATTGCCGACGCTGATGTCCATTATCTAGGGCGTCGTCGGCGCCAGTGGCCAAAATTGCGACTTTCATTTTTTTTTTTGGTTTCTTTTTTGGTCAATTCGATTTCAAATTTTCCTCTAATACCAATATTTGACTTAATTTATAACAAATGCAATTGTGTAGGATTATTAACTTCTAATATATAAAACACTTTATCAAACAAAATAGTAATACATAGCAATATAAGTATGGGTTGCCTTCCACAAAGCGCTTGGTTTAACGTCGTCAGCCCGACATACCATTTGTTTAGTTGAGTTGACTAAACATTAACACTTATTTAAACTGAGATATGTGCCCTTCATAATAATTTTTCAAACGATGCCCATTAACTTTAAATATATTTCTAGTGTTAGGATCTTTAATAACAACAGTTCCATAATAATAAACTTTAATCACCTTAAATGGTCCTAACCATCTGGATTTTAGTTTTCTTGGAAATAATCTCAATCTTATATTATATATAGAACTTCTTGTCCAGGTTCAAATTTCTTCTTAATAGTCTCCGATCATGCCATATTTTCATTTTCTCTTTATAGATTTTTGCATTATCATATGCTTCATTTATAATCTCATGCCATATTTTCATTTTCTCTTTATAGATTTTTGCATTATCATATGCTTCATTTCTAATCTACTCAAGTTCATTGAGTTGCAAATGCATATTTTCATTTTCTCTTTATAGATTTTTGCATTATCATATGCTTCATTTCTAATCTCCTCAAGTTCATTGACTTGCAATATCTTTTTCTCACCAGCGTCCTTTAAATTAAAATTAAATTCTTTAATAGCCCAAAATGCTTCATGTTCCAATTCTACTGGTAAATACATGTTTTTCCAAAAATCAATCTATATGGGGACATTCCTATAGGAGTTTTATAAGCAGTTTTATATACGCATAATACAGTATCTAGTCTAGCAGACCAATCCAATTTATAAGGATTTACACCTTTTTCTAAAATGCATTTAATTTCATGATTTAATATTTCTGCTAGACCACTAGTCTAAGGATGATAGGCAGTAGAGAATTTATACATTATATCATATTTCTTGATCAATTTTTTGATTCTCTTATTCCTGAAATGAGATCCTCCATTAATGATTACTTTCAGCAATCCATATCTTGTAAAAATATTTTTAATTAAAAATTTAGAAACACTCCGAGCGTCACATCTAGGCACAGCAATAGCTTCAATCCACTTAGACATATAATCAACAAGTAATATATATAAATTTCTAAATGAAGGCATAAATTTTCTCATAAAGGCTAATCCCCACAAATCAAAAATTCAACTTCTAATGATTAATTTAGAGCTATTTCATTTCTTTTAGAAATATTTCCTACTCGTTGACATCTATCGCATGTTTTAATATATTCATTAACATCTCTAAAAATAATAGGCCAATAAAATCCAACTTGCAAAATTTTATATGCAGTTCTATTTGTTCCAAAATGACCTCCAAATTTAAAATCATGGCATCTTTCAATTATCTGTTGAGTTTCTTCATAAGGCACTCATCTTCTAATAATTAGATCATTACATTGTTTATATAAATATGGGTCATCCAAAAAAAAAATCTTTCGAATCATAGATAAAATTTTTTAGTTGTGGATCAATGATATCAGGTGGTAGAATATCACTTACAATATAGTTTACTTATATCAGCATATCATGGTACATCCATTTCATCAACACTATATAAATGTTCATCAGGGAAATTTTCTAAAATTGCAAAATTTGTTAATATTTCTATTTCTATTCTGGGCAAATGATCAGTTATTTGATTATCATTTCCCTTTCTATCAACCACGATAAAATCAAACTCTTGCAATAGAAGTATCAATCTAATAATCTTGGTTTAGCATCCTTCTTTTGCATTAAGTATTTAATAGCAGAATGATCTGTATGCATTACATATTTAGTTTCAATTAAATAAGGTTTAAATTTATCAAAGGCATAAATAATAACTAATAACTCTCTTTCAGTAGTTGTATAAATAATTTGAGCATTATTTAGAGTTTTACTAGCATAATATATAACTTTAAAAACTTTATCATGCCTTTGTTCTAATACAACCCCAATAGCATAATCATTAGCATCGCACATTATTTCAAATGGTTTCTCCTAGTCAGGTGGTACTATTATAGGTGTAGTGATTAATTTTTTCTTTAATAATCCAAATGTTGTTATGCATTCCTCATTAAAATCAAATTTCGTATCTTTTTCTAAAAGTTGGCATAGTGGTTTAGTTATTTTTGAAAATTCTTTTAAGTAGCGCCTGTAAAAATCAGCATGTCCTAGAAAACTTCTCACCCCTTTAGCACTATTAGGAGGTGATAATTTTTCTATAACTTGGATTTTACAAGATCTACTTCCATGCCTTTTTCAGAAATTTTATGCTCAAGAAAAATACCTCCTGCAACCATAAATTGACATTTTTTTCTAATTTAAAACTAGATTGATTTTTTCACACTTCCAGAAATCTTTTTAAATTATTAAGAATCAATTCAAATGAAGTCCCAAATATTGAAAAATCATCCATAAACACTTACATTCCATGCTCTATAAAATTGCTAAAAATTGACATCATACATCTTTGAAATGTTGCAAGTGCATTGTATAGTCCAAAAGGCATTCTATGAAAAGTAAATGTTCCGTATGGGCTTGTAAACGTTGTTTTCTCTTAATCCTCTAGAGCAATTTGGAATTTGTTGATATCTGGTTTATCCATCTAAAAGCAATAATATTTGTTCCCAGCCAATCTTTCCAACATTTGGTCTAGAAAGGGTAAAGGAAAGTGAACTTTCCTGGTGGTCATATTTAGTTTTCTATAGTCAATGCAAATTCGCCAACCAGCTACTTGTCTTATTGGTATTAATTCATTTTTCTCGTTTTCTACAACAGTCACTCCTCCTTTCTTTAAAACACAGTGCATTGGGCTTACCCAAGCACTATCTGAAATAGGATATATAATTCCAGCATCTAACCACTTTAAAATCTCTTTATTAACAACTTCTTTCATTATTGGGTTTAATCTTCTCTAAGGATCCGCTTTAGGTTCATACTGTTCATCTAATAAAATTTTGTGCATACAAATTGAAGGACTAATTCATTTAATATCTACTAAAGTCCATCCAAAATTCTTTTATACTTTTTCAACACCTCTATCAACTTTTGTTCCTGAATTTGAGTTAACTCGGAAGATATAATAACACGCAATGTAGATGACTCTCTTAAAAATACATATTTTAAATGGGCAGGAAATATCTTCAATTCAAGTTCGAGTGGTTTAATACTTGAAGGAATAAGATTTTTACTATCATTTTCCAGCAAGTCTAATGCTTCAAATTTGCCCTGAATATAATCCAAATCTTCTTCTTTTACTTCATCTTCAGTATCAAGAATTTCTCATTGATTTAATTTATCTTCGAACTCATTCTCAAACTGCTCATTACTTAGATAATCAGCTACTTCCATCCTGAAACATTCATTATCTTTTTCTATTGTAGAATATTTCATAGCTTTTGCTATATTAAATTTCACTTCTTGATCATTAACCCTTATTATTAATTCTCCTTTTTGCACATCTATTACAACTCTCCCTGTTGCAAGAAATGGTCTCCCTAAAATAATAGGAATCTCTTTATCTTCCTCCATATCCAATATTATAAAGTCTATAGGGAAAAAAAAATTATCCACTTTTACTAGAACATCTTCTATAACTCTCTTTGGATAAGTTATTGATCGATCAACTAACTGAAGAGTTACACTAGTAGGGGAAATTTTTCCAAATCTAAACGTTTAAAAATTGATAAAGGCATAAGATTGATACTCACTCCTAAATCATATAAAGCATTTTTGTAAAACTTTTCTCCAATTGCACAAGGTATAGTAAAACTACCAGAATCTTTTAATTTTTTAGGAATATTTTTCTGAATAATAGTACTGCACTTTTCACTGAGTGCAACAGTCTCATGATCTGTAAACTTCCTTTTCTTGTTTAATACATCTTTCATAAATCTCACATAACTTGGCATTTGTTCCAAAGCTTTAATATATTTATCGTTAACTTCTTAAGGATTTCCAAAAATTTTGTAAATTGTTTATCTTTATTCTTAGCTTCAGTCTTTGAGGAAACAAAGGTAATGGTTTTTCTACAGGGACCTGTGTTTGTTCATTTTCCTTTTGATCATTTTCCATTTCTTCCTTCTTTTCATCAACTTCAGTTTCTCTTTGGATCCTTGTTTTAACTTCTTTTCTACTTTGTAATTGAATAGCTTTAATTTGCTCTTTATTTTAATCTTTTGGATTAACTTCCACAGTACTTGGAAGAATTCCAAAAGGTTTATTACTAAGTGCAGTAGCAATATGTCCTAATTAATTTTCAATATTTCTAATAGTAGCCCCTTGATTCTGTATTTGATTTCCCATATTCAACATTACTTCTTCCATTGTCAACTTCTTTTCCTTAACTTGTGGGTTAGGGTTGGACTTAAATCCTGGAGGAGGATAAGGTCGAAAATTATGATTTCCTTGATTGTTAAGATTTCTGGATGGATTCACAGAATTATTATAATTATTCTAACTAAAATTAGGGTAATTTTTTCATCCAGGGTTAAAATAGTTAGAATAAGGATTGTAATTTTGATTATTTATAGCGTTTAAAGTTTCATAAGATGATTGAGTATAAATAATCTATCCTAGTGAATTCTCCTCTAATACTGGGGGTATTTGAGAATACTTCACTCCGATTTGATCATTTTTTTAGAAATAGCTACAATTTAAGATGCCAAAATAGAATTGCATCAGAATCATGAATACTAGCTACTCTCTTAGGATTTACCCTTTCAGAGGGCCATTGAAAATTATTAATAGTCATTCTTCAATTAAAGAATATGCTTCATCAAAAGGTTTTGACATTAATGAACCACCCGCAGCAACATCTATAATAGATCTAAGTGATCATACTAATCCATTGTAAAATGTTTGAATTATTAACCAATCTGGTAAAACATGGTGTGGACACTTTCTAAGAAGATCTTTAAATGTTTCCCATGCTTCATATATCGATTTCCCTTCAAACTGACAAAAAGATGTAATATCATTTCTAAGCTTCCAAAAATATAAAATGCACAAAATCGTTCCTAATTATTCTCTGATCACTTGGAACACTTTAAAATATTTTTCCTAATTTTCTAATTTAGTTATGTATTTTTAAATGTTAAAAATATATTTTTCTTAATTTTTCATTAAAATAATTATATCAACTAGAATAAAAATTATAAAAATGAAAAGTATATTTCTTTATGTTTTTTGGATTTTAAAGATTTAAGACTAATATAAAAATAAAATTTTGAAATTAAAATATATTTTCTATTTAGTTAATCACCAAAATCAATAAGTAATTATAATAATTAAAGTATAATTCAAAAAATCATGAAGTTTGGTCCAAGTGGTCCCTAACCTAGGTGAACCTCCAATACTTTTCCTAAGAACAAAAATTTTACATTGATTAGTTAAATAAATTAACATTGAAAATTCTTATTTTTTGAGCTAAAATAATTATTAAAAATTAAAAAAAAATTAGGAAATTATAATTTCTCCTCTAATATTTTAATTGACCCATGAGTGGGGTAGCATAAAATTTCACAGTCATTTGAGTTCAATTTAATGAGTTATGAAGTGGAGAGGCCCTAGTGGCAAAATGGTAATTTTATTATTTTGATGGCCTAATTAAATTTTAGGATTAATCATAAGGTAAATTGGTAATTTTTATCATAATAAACTCTCATGGATGTTTGAAACACGAGGTTTTAAGAGGTAAAAACCAATTTGTCACCTTTTCACAATAAGGGTAAAATTGTAATTTTCTTAAATTATTGTGACTTAAAGTTTAACCTAATTGGATGATTCTAAGGTAGTGGGCTTAAGCTAGGAAGATAATAATTTACTTATTTGAAGCCTCTAATTGGTGATTAGATGATATGCATGAGCTTTAATGAGAATTGAATTTCATTTAACATTTTGGATTATTTCAAATCTTCCCTGAAGATTGAACTTAAAAGCTTACTAGTGAATTAGGCTTGATTTGAATTTGTCTAATGAGGTTTAGAAAAGAGGAACATGATTAATTAATGAATATATTTAAACACTACAAGCCCAACTTTAATTGTAGGTCTAAGATCCTTAATGACTTGAGCTTGCCCTCAAGAGTATTCATTTACATAACTCTTAAATAAAACATTAAGTGAATATTTGAGTACCCTGCTCTTGTGATAATTAAGATATTAAGGTTCATTGAGCATAGGTTATCTTAATCCATTGAATTTAAATTTAACTTCAGATGATTAATTGAACATCATAAAAAGTTCAAATGAACTTGAAATGATTCAAGGGGAGCAAAAGTTGTTTAGGGTTATGCACCGAACACTTTTGTGATTTTGTTTTAGATATTTTGAAGATTAACTAAACTTATTATTCTTTGCTTAAGAAAATCATCCACTAAAACTTTTAGGGACCCATCAAGTTATTGTCCGGGACCCGATAATTCACCTAAATCAATGAAATGTCCTACACTACATATTCTATATTAATTGACTTAATACTCAAGGATTTAAGTCTTCTCTAAGGTGTTTAAATCCTTGTGAGAAACTGAGGATTTTTGTTTTTGCTACATATGGATCATCGGGCTTGTGTAAGTTTGAGGTTTAGGTGGCTAGGGCAATGACGATAATACTAATGTGTGCTAAAATGAGAGATATGATATGAGCTTTTAGAATAGTATCTCCTTCCTCAAGGACCTTTAACAAAAAAAAATAAATAAAGACCAATGATACTGTTCGACGACTCTTGGTGAGATGATTGTCCTCAATTTTCTTATGTTGCTTGTAGTCCTAGCTCGATCAAAGTAATTAACATGTGGACTACACTACTTTGAAAAGTATTTATAAAAACAAATGAAATTTTTTTTTGCGTGATAAAATAAAGTCTATATGCATGAAAATTAAGTCAAAATTTTTTATATTTCTAAAGTATTAAAGATATGACTATGAAGTGAGGTGTATATCTATTTTTTTATCTGTTGTTAAGTAATTTTTTTCTTCTAAAGTATCAAATATATAACTATGACAATTCTATTATAAATAATATTACTT
>JXCR01119625.1:119813-131170 GCA_002079205.1 Phalaenopsis hybrid cultivar | reverse complement strand
GGGGGGGGGGGGGGCAGAATATTCATTTGTTTAGAAATATTTGTCACACAACTGTTTTCAATCAACTGAAACAAATAGTCAGCTTCCCAACAACAGCTTCCCCGCAGCAGATTTCTAGGGCTACTAAGTTGCAGCTGCCCCAAATAAACCCTAAGATAAGAGCAATTTTGAGCATAAAACTACTACTAAAAATTTATCTAACTCAGGCTAACCGACCCTCTGCAACAACTAGAGCAATCACATTCCTAAACTATAAAAATGAACCAACCAAATAATCAACAACAAAAATTTACACACATCGTATAATTATCAATAAAAAGAAGGCACTTCCCCAGAACTACACATAGAAAAACAACCAAGCAAGGAAACCAACTACTGTTATAAGAGCAACAACAATCACAATAGGCAAACTTTTTATTGCAATTATTTTGGATTAGATCCTCTTTTATTTTTTTAATGTATGTATGTTATGTGTGGGCACTTTAATCTTATTTCTCAGTAGCTGCTCTCGTCCCTTCTCCGCAGCTTTCGTCTCCTTATCCTCACCGTCTTACACAATTCCTAGAGTGCTTTTAGCTGCTTCTGTTGTTCCCCTCGTCACATTCATCACCATTTCCCCAATCTACTTGCAGTCAATTAAGATGTATCAATAGAAAGTTTGAAGTTTTACATACATGTCATTTAATTATGATATATTTACAGACGTAACTTCAAAACTTCAATTTTTACATATAATTAACTTACCTATACATGTGAACGTGTATTTTATTTTTTAAAAGTTTGAATGATGGTGTTTTTTACATGATATGAATGATTTATATTATATAGATAAAAAAAGTAAAAGTTTGGTTAGAAATGTACATTCATATGAATTGGGCGGTATGTATTTACCCCTAAAAAATGATGCCAAAAAAATTATATCAGGATATAATGATTCAGATTCAATTAACGACATTAAAATGATCTTGAAGCACTTCTGATCATATCAATTGCATCGATTATATATAATATACCTCACGGCAAGGTAGGATCAAGTGTAATAACTTTTATCTTTTTTTTTGTGTGGAAGATTTATAATGTGCATATTACACTGCATATGTAATCTAAAACAAAAACGTCAATTGTTTACATGACATAACATTTAACCTACGCATTAAAAGGCACGTTCACCTTTTTTTTTTTAAACGTGATAATTTTTTTGATGTCAAAGAATTGAGTGGTGTAATGGTATTGAGTAAACAATTGTCGCAGATCATCTTCATTACGTTTACTGTGAGGAAACATATGCGGCTGTGGTTTGTTTGAGTAGTGTTATTGCGACATTATTGAGGAGTTATGAGTGGAAAAATAACATCATGATAATACCTTAATAATAGCATAACAAGACTACAATAATACAACAATAACGTCATATAATGTATAACTGCTGATACTCCTTGGGGAATATATTGATTGTAATTTTAATAATTTCTTTTTCTAAATTTTTATACTATTGTGATGTGAATTTTTGCTTCGGAAGTATCAAATATATGATTATACTTACTCTATTATAAATAAAATTAATAAACAAATAATCAGTAAGCTTCTCAACAATAACTTCCCCAAAGTAGATTCCTGGGCGGCTAGGCTAAGCTGTAGTTAATAAGCTGCCTCAAACATACAATAAAATAATAAAATAAGAGCAATTTTAAAAATAAAACTACTACTAAAATTATGTCCAACTCGGGCTAACCCAACCTCTGCAACAACTAGATCAATCACATTCCTAATCCATACAATGAGCCAACGAAACAATCAAGAACAAAAATTTACAGGCATCGCATAATTATTAATCAAAAGAAGGCACTTCCCCAGAACTGCACATGGAAAAACAACCATGCAAGGAAACCTAGCTAAGAGTAGCCACAACAATACAATCACAATGGGCAAACAACTATTTATTGCAATTACTTTGGATTAAATAGTCTTTTTTCATGTATTTATGCTATGTGTGGGTTATTCCTTAGTTGCTTCCGCGTCTCTCTCAGCCGCATGNCATACAATGAGCCAACGAAATAATCAACAACAAAAATTTACAGGCATCGCATAATTATTAATCAAAAGAAGGCACTTCCCGAGAACTACACATGGAAAAACAACCATGCAAGGAAACCTAGCTACTGTTATAAGAGTAACCACAACAATACAATCACAATAGGCAAACAACTTTTTATTGCAATTACTTTGGATTAAATCATCTTCTTTCATGTATACATGCTATGTGTGGGTTCTTTAGTCTTATTCCTTAGTTGCTCCCGCGTCTCTCTCCGCAGCATTCGTCTCCTTATCCTTGTCGTCATGCCCAATTCCTAAAGTGCTTTTAACTGCTTCTGCTGCTCCCCTCGTTGCATTCGTCACCGTTTCGCCAGTCTGCTTGAAGTCAATTAAAATTTATCAAAGAAAAGTTGTAAGTTTTGATATATTTACATATCTAACATCAAAATTTCAATTTTTACATATATACTACCTTACCTGTACATGTAAAGGTGTATTTTATTTTTTAAACATTTGAATGATGATATTTTTTACATGATATGAATGATTTATATTATCAAAATAGAAAAAAGTAAAATTTTGGTTTGTCATGACATTCATAGGAGTTGGGCGGTATGTAATTACCCCTAGAATGCCGAAAAATTTATGTCAGGATATAATGATTCCGATTCAATTAACGACATTAAGATGATCTCGAAACACTTCTGATCATATCAATTGCACCGATTATACATAATATATTTCACAGCAAAAAAGGGTCAAGTGTTATAACAATTAAATTTTCTAATTTAATCATGAATAACGCCTCCTAAGAACAAATAACATAATCAAGAGCTGATCATACTTAACAAAAACGTACTAAAAAGGCATTTTATAAGATAACATTAAATCTATGCATTAAATGTAATAAATAAAATTTAGATACCATATAAATTTAATAAAACAATACCTGGTGTAGAAAGCCAGCTGTTTTCTCCTTTCCCTCTATCGCATGATCCTTGGCCGTCTGCGCCTTCTCCTTGGCAGCCTCGGCGTTGACTGCTGCCTTAACTCTGGCTCCCTCAGCCGTCAAGCCAGCCTTCTCTCTAGCTTCCGCTGCCAAAGCCCTGGCTTTGGCTACCCTATCCCTCGTTTCTTCCTTCAATCATGAAATCAGATCTTCAAGTAAGAGAAAAGAGGACGGGAGGAAGGGAAGGAGAGAGAGGGAGGGAGGGAGAGACCTCAGTACGGCCTTTGTCTTCGCCGGCGTGGTGGGTGGTCTGGTCATGAGACGCCATTGCTGTCTTATTTCTTCGTTTTTTCTTAATTTTTTGCTTTGGTTAGATCGGTAATGATTCTAACGGTGAAGGGAGGGTGTTTTGTAGGGCGAGAGTCTAATGTCCGTGCGACACGTATGATAGCTTTATAGATCTGGCGACACGATCATGGGTACCTGTCACGAGGGGGAGGTGGGAGAAGGCGTCGTCTACAGCCAGCTGATTCCTAATATACTATAAATTAGAAATTTTATTTTAAAATCATCTCCAAAGAAAATTTAAAATTTGCATTACTTTTGAAATAGTCTTCCTTTCCTCGAAGTAATTATATGAGTTCTAAATAAAGTTGAGATAAAAGGGTGCTTGATTTTAACCTACTAGAGAAAAAAATTTAGGTTCTGTTTGGGGAAGGTGTTGATTATTTATGATCTGCTGATAAACAGATTATTTTGATAATCTGCATATTATTTTGATAATATGCAGATTATCAGAATAAGTTCTTTGTTGTTTGAGACAGTTTATTCAGAACAGTATACTAGCAGTTGTTGTTGGACAAATGATCATTCTGTCCATGTTTGGTTAGACTGTTTGCAACAAAACTATATGAGGAAAATAATAGATAGAACATAAGTCTTAAATTATTACAGTCCAGTTACAAAAATTAAAATATATTGCTCACTATTTCGTGAGTATCAAAAGAAATAAAATAAGGAGAAAATCGTTTGTCCTTAGCGGCACTGTCTTCTTAGGAAACCATCGTACCACGATCACTGTCGGCAGGGGAATATGTTGGAATGTCGACCCAACAGGAGAAACCATGTCATGCCGAAACACCCCTCTAACAGCCGTATAACTGTCTCCCACTGCTATGAGGCTGGCGTGACATGAGTAAGGGAGTCAGTGGTCCGCAATAACACAACACAACTCGGGAGGTCCCTGAAATCCTAGAGCTCATGCTGCTACTGAGATAAAATAACAAAAAAAGATCATTTGTCAGACCGTAAATTAAATGAAGTTTAATATATGAGAAATTGAACCGAAAAGAAATGAAAACCATGCACAATGAAATTAACACGAATTCTTAATAATATCATAAAATTCAAACTCATATTACAATCAAATACATAATAAATAAACATAGAGTCTAATAAATAAAGAACTGTGGCTGAATCAACATCCAGAAATAGCATCTGCAATAGACTCTCTCAAAGTAACCATCTCTGTTACACATTCACCTTCCTGAGTTTCAAATTCATTCGACTCGATCTGATCCTCATGTACTGATTGCCCAACCAAAGATTCTGAAGGTTCTGGAGTGATTTGTATTTGATCATCATCAGCCAAAGTGAAGTCTGTATCTGATTGAGAGGGATGCTTTCGGATAAAGTTGTAAAGTGTTATAGTGGCCACCATAATATGCACCTGTTTAGGAAATGGATACAACGACATATCATGTAGGATGACCCATTTCTTCTTCCACAACCCAAATGTCTTTTCAATTACCTCGCATAAGGAGGAGTGACGTTTGTTAAAAAAAAAAATTTTGTCACATATCGTGTCACTTGCTCTCTCAAAATCAAGAATGTGGCATCTGGTGTCCGGATAGGGCTTCAAGTAGCCCATTTGCATCGGATATCCAACATCAACTAAATAATATTTTCTTGTTATGAAAGGCAATATTAATGAAAAATAATATATATAAGTTGTAGTTTGTTTAATGGGATCCCAACCCAACCCGGCAGATCCATGTTTGAGCTCCTTCCAAATTTCTACTCTTTCTTCAACTAATCCCATTTCTTTTTGAATTTCAGCCTATCGTAATCCCTTCCCGTCAATTCTTAGAACCTTTTTTGCAATATTTTGCCAACCTTCATTGTTGAAATATGTGGTTGGCCTATTTTCGATTTCAATTTCTGTAATAGAAAGATTGCAAAAATTATTCATAACTTCCTTATTCCACATAGCTGACCGACCACCTTCATTCGTCTTAGCAATGTTGGAATTATATGAAGAATTTTTGGTTAAACAAAGAAACTTAACATAAAAACTCATATATGCATATATCTAGACGTCATACTAAGCATAAATAAAACCAACAGCTACAGCCAAATAGAATGCATTGTTTTTGTCCAACTGAAGTACAAAGATAATTAACTGCTGCAACATAACTGAAATGGAAGGAATAAAGTAACGTACAAATGCATGCCACACTTCAACCATCCTGTTAAACATACAAAACAAGCATTTTACAGAGATCAAATTGTTGCAGCATGTTGACCTCTCTTTTGGTTAAGGTCTACTCTTTCCTCTTTAGTAGAATCTCTACATGTTAAATTGAAATAAAAATATAGAAAATTTGATCAAAAATTAATTTTACTCATATTTTTAGTTTTATACTTGTATCATTAAAGTTTAAAAATTCTTGTTATTATGTTATTTTAAATTTTCATTCCTGCTTATATATATTTGATGCTAAACTATTTAATCTGTTAAAAATTTAAGTTAGGGGGGATGAAAAATATTTTCAAAAGTGGAATTTTATTTGTTCTCAAATGTGCTACAAGTGAATTTGATTTGAAAAGAAAAAAAATTGATTATGTATATGAAGTTATATTAGGGAAGTAAATTTTGATTTTAGAAATGAGTAAGAAAATTTAGTTAAAATTTTTAGTAATGAAGAAAAACTTTAAGTTAAAAAGTTTTTAGATGAGAAAATGATTAATATAAGTAACTATCTTTAGTAAGAAAAATTGTATTTTTGAAAAATTTAGATAATTTAGACTTTTATTTTTAATACTTAAATTTCTTTTATTAAAATAATTTTCAAAACTATTATTATATTTATAAGTAAAAGACTTATATCAAGACTTTGCTTTAGGAAAGGAGAAGTGGAATTCAAAATCATTAAAGGCCTATCCAGATATAGTAATCCTTGCCTGAAAAAGAAAAAAAAAAAAAAAAGAAAAAAAAATTAAAAAAAATAAAAATAAAAATAAAAGAAAAAGAAAAAAGAAAAGAATAAGGGAGGAGAAGCTTGAGGATTAGTGCCTAATCAAAAATTGGTTCTACATTTGATCTTTTTAAAGTATAAGACTTGAGAAACTCTTAAGCTTATAGATATAATATAGTAAGTAAAATTATTTTTAATGAAAATTTTTAAGTGGAGATAATAAAAGAACTAAATTCTAAATTTGGAAAATCTACAATACATTTCTGAATTAGATAGAAACTCATATTTTCATCTTTCTTAACTTTAAGAATTTCTAAACTTTAAGTTGGTCTCATTTACTGAATATTTTTTTCTAAATTAGACTGCTATATTTCTAAATCAAAATTTTAGTAACTACTAAAGAAACTCATATACATATCATACATATTTAGTTTTTAAAGATTGAAGTGTCACTTGAGGATAAGTAACATTTTAAGTTTGGGGGATTTTGATACACCTAAAGTATATAGTGTTTTTAGACACATTTTTGTACCTATTGTTTGAGATATTGCACTTTAACGGAAGGTACTTTTGAGTTTTTCTTGCAAATATAAGTAAAAATGGTGAAAAATACTTAAAGGAGTAAAAAAGGATCAAATTTGGAGCAAAAAGGTGAAAAATGTGTAAAAGAGTTTTGGCGCCTAAGCGCCAGATCCGACGCTTAAGCGTTGGTTAAACAGAGAAGGCCGCGCCTAAGCATCAAAGGCCCTACGCTTAAGTGCCAGTAGCAGTTATTGGGCGAGTAAATTCGGTTTCTATGAATTTTGAAGAGGTTTTTGAGGTACCCATTGGCTTAATAGGTGGTTATAACCACCATAGACAAAAATTATCATGAAAGGATGCATCTCTTGGGGAAATACATCGAATCTAGACATATTTTGAAGAGAAACCAAGGCACCTTTTGGAAAATTATAAAAGAAAGAAGATTGGGACTTTGAAAGAGGTTTTGAAAGTATTGGAAAATTTTGAAAGTTCTCATTTGGGGAGTTAGTTCGGAGAGATTTTCAGGCACCACTTTTACTTTTATTTTATCCTTTTTGTTATTTTATTTTGTGTGATTGTAAAGAGAAAAAAATCAAAGGAACTTCAAGAGTTTGGTGGGGAACTTGAGATTAGTTTTTATCTTTTTTTTTTAAATTACTTTTGGTTTTAATTGAGACTTATTGTTGGTTTGACAATGATTTCTTGTTTTAAACTAAAGTGTGTTTTTATTTTATCCATGGATTCTGAATAGTTTTCTTTATCTTTCTTCTTAAAATGATAAGTAATTAAGTTTTAATGGAAGTTGTGGAAAGTATTGATCTTCAATGATGGAAGAAGTTGTGATGATTTAAATCCATACACTTCATTTACTTCTTGATTTGACCAATCTAGATGTTAAAATTTATTGTGTGAACATGTAAGGACTATGCTGGTATTATCTCAGTCAACAATTGGAAAGAATCATATGAGGTTGTATGAATTCAAATGTAGTTCAAATGATTGAGTGCATATAAATAGGAAAATATTCATTGAAGAGTGTAGAGTTAGAGGACTTTAAAGTGAATGGTTAAAGCCCTCAACTTAGTTTATTATTGAAGGAACTCTAGAGTGAGAGCTAGTATCGTCCCTGCCTAGCTGGTCTTCAGAAATATTAAAACATTAAATTAACCAATGTTCTATATAACATCTTTATTAAAGGTAAAAAATATTATTGCCTCTATTTGGCACAACACAATTTGTATGCTTCCACAACAGAATTTCCACACTTTTTACTTATTCATAACAAGAAGAAAGATATTTTTATATTAGTGCTTTTCTTCTACAAAAACTCTAGTTATCTTTTTAAATTGTTATTGTTCTATCAAAATATTGAAAATACCAAAAAAATTTAAATTTTCATTAGTGCAAAAATAATCTTAAGTTTAAATAAATATTTTTTTTTAAAATAGAAAATTTGCTGTTCAATATTGCATATTGCATATTCTCTCAATGGGTTTGAATTTCAGGTCTTAATCAAAAAGTCTTATATTACTTGATAATGATATGTATACTTGCCGTAGTATCCAAATATATATAAATTAAAAGTTAAATTCTTATTTTTCTTCAGGATCAAGTTTTGGATTTTGTTGCAAAGTAAGGAAATATAATCTGAATTATTGTTGTACTTTGCATATTAACAGTATCCAGGGATCATGCATCTAATATAGATATTGCATCAAAATCATGAATATTAGCTACTCTTTTTGTATTTACCCTTTCAGAGGGCTATTGAAAATTATTAGTAGACATCTCTTCAATTAAATAATATGCTTCATCGAATGGTTTTGACATTAATGATCCACTAGCAGCAATGTTAATTATTGATCTAAGAGATCCAACCAATCGATTATAAAAAGTTTGAATTATTAACCAATCTCATAATGCATGATGTAGACTCTTTCTAAGGAGACCTTTAAATCTTTCACAAGCTTCATAAATTGAATCCCCTTCAAACTGACAAAAAGATATAATATCATTTTTAAGCTTGACAGTTTTTTATGGTGAGAAATATTTAGAAAATTTTTTTTGTGATAAGTCTCCCAAATTTCTATTAGATCCAGGTGCTAACGAGTTTAACCACATCTTAATGAAAAAGAAAAAAGTCTAAGTTTGATGGCATCATCCGACACTCCATCATATTTAAATGTAGCACACAATTCTAGAAAATAAGAACGGTGTAAGTTAGGATCTTCAGTTGGTGTTCTCCCAAACTGATTGTTTTGTACCATTTTAATAATAGCGGGTTTAAGCTCAAATGAATTAGCAGCTACAGTAGGGTTTTGTATACTCAAATGAATTTAATTTACTATAGGATTAGCATAGTCTCTTAAAGGTCTCTGATGATATTCATTTCCAGAATTACTTGAGTTGCAAGCCATTCTACAAGAAGTATTTATTTATTTTTTGTTTTCGTATTTTTCTATTGTTCTTTCTAACTCCAAGTTGTAAGGTACTAAAATTTCAAATCTTAAACTAGGCATAAACAAACAAAATAAGCAATTAAAGTAAACAAACACACTAAAATATGGAAATGTTCACATTAAACTACAAATAGTTTTTTAGTTCAAATAAAATGTTTTAAATTATAAAATAATTTACCATTACTTTCCCGGTAACGACGCCAAAAACTTGATGTGCGGATTTGTTGTGTATTCTTTTTGTAAATATTTTTCATTATTAAAAAGCACATACACGATAGTGGTAATAATAAATATGCAATTAAAATCTAAATAAAAATAACTTTAATAAAAATAATTTTATCTTTTAAAATCTTTAAACTGCTAAACCCATAATAATAACACAAGTATAAGTATCGCTCTAGTAATAAAGCTCTAACGGAGTCATAGATATCGATCTCATAAGGAAGTTGAAAAAGCTTATGAATAAATACGTATATGACTATAACATAAAACACAATTCAAACTTCAAAATGTAATTATGAAATTCAAATCTAAAGTAATTGAGTGTATGCTAAATAAAATGCAATTCAAAGAACTAAGTTAAATGAACTAATTTTTAAACTCCAAAAGTAAACTTATGAAAACTAAACAAATTTTCNATTAAATTTGATTCAAATGATATTTTAAATCTAGCCCCAAACCTTAACATCTTATGGCTACATGATTAGGGTTGTCAAAACGACTATTTGTTTGTGAACGGCTCGTGTTCGGCTCGCTAGGCAAATGAGTCGAACACAAACATACTTTTTGAGCTCGAAATATAAACGAGCCGAACACATGGCACGTTTACACCCCTAATTATTATTATTATTATTTTATTGGTAATAATATTATTATTTATTTTAAACCCCTCGATTAACGTGTTTTACGCTACATCATAATGAAATGAATGCCCTCCTATAAGTAAAATTGATGTTTCAGACGCACTCGCGCGGTCCATTTCGTTATACGGGATTGTTCAGATGAATTTTTTGGTGATCGAGCTAAAAATAATAATTTGTGCATTTTTAGTCCGCCCGCGAAGTAGTAGTGAAATGGACGTCCTCCCTACCGGACACGCTCACGTGGTCCTTTTTATCATTAATGGTTTTCTGGAGAAGCTCGCTGGTGGATGGGCCAATTCGGGTTAATTTCGCTAGCGACATGGCGCATAATATTCGTTAACCCGATCAGAATCGTGTGACTTGCAAAATGTCAACCAACCTATTTCTAAGCTAAAACCAAATTCTTGCAGAACGACCTTGACTGTGTGCCCCTCAACACAGTCGGAGTGTCTCAACCGAATGTCTTAAGCTATGGGAAATAACGTATGCATGAATCATGACCTTGATGAGCTCATGTGGACATCACACACATGTGACATCAAAAATTGATGCCAATAATTGTCTTCCCCCCTCACTCATGAGAAAATTTTCCATATAGAGTCCGGATGCAACTCTGTGTGCGGACTCTAGTAATTTGCCACCACATGTGCTACATCGCAGAGGTTATTAGGGGGGTTATTAAATTGAAATCGCGGAGATTATTGGGGTGTTATTGAATTGAAACGACAAAAGTTATTGGGGGGATATTAGGGGATTATTGCAGGATATTATTGCAATGGGTTATTGAAGAGGAGCCACGAAGGTTATTGGGGGGTTATTACACGAGTTATTGTAAAGGGTTATTGAAGTGGAACTACGGAGGTCATTGGGAGTTATTGTGGGTGTTATTGCAGAGGGTCATTGGAGTGGAACCACAGAGGTTATTGGAGGGTTATTGAGATATTACTGGAGTTAATACCTCAATAACCTTCCACCAATAACATCTGTAGTTCCACTTAAATAACCTCTGTGGTTCCATGACAGCGACTTTTTATATGCTTAAAATATAAAATAAATATGGACGTAATAAATATTCAATTATTGTAAAGTCACACTTATCAACGCAAGTATACGTATCGCTCAAGTAATATAGGGCTCTAATGGAGTCCTAGATATCGATACCACAGGGAGTGGTTTTAGATTGGAACTAAGATTTTAGAAAAGCAATACTTTAATCATAACAATGAAGTTCAATTTGCTAATAGGCAATTGAAATAAATAGATAATTTTAATA
>JXCR01119625.1:104324-119125 GCA_002079205.1 Phalaenopsis hybrid cultivar | reverse complement strand
CCTGAGGGCTAACATCTACACTTCAGCACCCAAACGATAGGACTGAATTGGGGATTTTAGTCTGTCACTCTAAAATCTCCAATTCTACGCCTAATAGTATTATTTCTCTATTTATTTGCACCCAACTTCGAAGGGCTTTGACCTCCTTGAATCTTGGATGTAATCTTCACTTTAGTTGTAAAACTCAAAATATTTTAACAAATCAATTAGCCAGATTGAAAGTAAATTAAGATCGAAGTGAAAAGATCATCACAATTTCTTAAACATTTTCATGGCTTCACCATTTCATAAATCTCGAGACAAGGAGAAAGACAGAGAAAACTACTCATATCTCATGGGAAAACACAACAAAACTCGAAATTCATATAAAAAATCAAAGTCATACAAACTACAACAAGTAAATAACTTATCTCTAATTTCTCCCCAAAGAACACTCCTCGAAGTTCCTCCGAATCGAGCACACAAAATTCCTCTTCGAAGCAGCAAGGAGGAAGAAATCTCTCACTTTCCCTCCACTCATACAATCTCTTGAAGAATTCCTCACAATATTGGAACCTTTCTAACCTCTAGGAACTCTTTCTAGCACTTCCTTTACTCTCTAGATTCTTCCCCCCTTTTAATTTTTGGCCAAAATAATCTATTAAAGTTGTGGATGAGCTTTCCCAAGAGTTACCTAAGCATCCCTTCAAAATTTGGCCTTCTCAAAAGCTTGAGTAGGCATAACAGCCGAGCTCGCCGTCGGCGGCCTTGAGGGCGCCGTCGACGGACTTCTGAAGAATTTTATTTTGTAGCGTCGGGAAAAATTCGCCGTCAGCGGGGTCGACGACGCCGTCGGCGGCCTAGTTCAAATCCCCACATTTTGGTCTTTTTCGCTCCAAATTCGCTCCTTTTTGGATCTTTTTGCTCAAATGACCTTAATTCATCATTCCTGCAACATAACATCAAAAATACATTTTTTTAAAGTGTAATATCCTTAAAAATAGTATAAAATAGGTATGAAAATCTCAAAATATTTTTCTTGGGTCAAAATCCCTCAAACTTAACTATTACTTGTCCTCAAGTAATTTAAGTACTATAAAAAAGTTATGATCTACCGCAGTAAAGTTTTAATTCAGAAATATTATAAGTTTGATTTAAATAAATATCATAGTGAGATTTTTAGAAAGAATTCAAGTAATTGAATTTACTTTGTAGCCACAAGATTATCTAGTTATCAAGTTTAAGAGTTCTAGTCTTCTATTCATTTCAAGAATGACTCTATGTTGTAATATTAAGTCACTTAGAATATTCAAATGATATGAACATCATGGGAACACTACTAGTAAAAGATCTAATCAATAAATATAAGTTCAGGAATGTGTTAGGTTTTCCCTTTAGGTAGGTCCAGTGAAGCCAATTTTTGAATAGGCATATCCTCAAGTTTCTTCTCACTTTCATAATTTTTTCTTTCTTTTTTCTTTTTCATTTGGATTGTTTTTTTTCTTTTCAGGGATTGTTTTCAATCCTTTCTTTTTCCTTTTTTAAGTGAGGATTACTATATTTGGATAGTCTTTAATGATTTTGAACTTTACTTTTCTTTTCCTATATTTGAAACTCAAAGCATTCCTTTACCTTATAAATATTTCATAGATTTTACATCATCGAGCCCCAATATTTTCTTCTCAAAATGAATTTTCAGATTCTTAATACTTTAAAATATAGTTTCCTTTACTTTAAATAGTTAACTATAATCTTATTCTCTTATAATAAATATCTTAAGTTACAAAATTAATTTTCATTACAAAAATATTTCTTTAAATCTACCATAATATTTAAATGGCTACAAAAATATAGTTGCCTGAATTAAATTCACTACATGAAACCATATAAATAATTTTTTAAAATATTGAAATAGAGGACATCTAATAGTTACTCATTTTCTTCCCTCCCCCAAACTTAAATTTTTAAATATGAAATAATATAGGTGGAAAGAAAAATTATAAATATAAATCATACCTCAGTATTGTAGCCATTTTCATTATTCTGAAATTTCTGTAGGCCTTCTCAAATTTTTACTTCACCTGGTCTGTAATATTAGGAACTTTCTACACATATATAATTATTAGAGGAATTTCTGGGGAAGTGAAATTTTGAAATAAGTATAAAACTAAAACAAGCACAACATTTCCTAACACAATCTACAATACTAAACATAACAATTACAATTAAAATACAAAAATAAAAATCACATTACATTACAATCCACAAAATACTACTCAACATCTATTAAACTACACATGCACATTTAACCATAACACTAACTTTATAACAAAATTAAAATTATTCAAGTACACAAAATAAAAATGAAAGTCCAAATACATAAACATCCATTTCTATTATAAAAAGATTACAGAAATAAAAGTACAAATATAAGTACATCAATTTCGTTTCATATCAAAATCCCAAGCTATATCTTCATCGCCTTGATCAGCAGGTGGTTTGGGCTAATACTGAGTATACCGGGGGCACTCAGGAAAAGTAACATCAGACTCACCTCTATAGTGTCGAGCTTGACCTTCATAATAGGCTACCTTAAAATTTGAATGCCTCTGAAGGTACTCACTATCATAGTTGTGTCAACATTATAAACCTCTAATCTTTTCAATTTATCAACTCTATGCTCTTCCGCTGCAAGGTCAACTCATTCATCAAATCAGAGAGGGTAGAGGAATTAGAAGGTGGAAGGTCATAACTTGTAGAGGGAACATCTCTACTAGTAGAAGGTTCTGGACTTCTACTCCCAGTTCTCCATTTCTCATGGGATTCACAAGTCTTCAAATTAGATTTACTAATGGGTTTCAAAGGATAAACCCATTCTTCATGTTCAAATTCTACTTCAGAAAGTTTGTAAATTGTATAAATAAGTCTAGGATGTCCTAGACCTCTACTAGTCTCACTCCTCGCCGTAGTTAATATATTCTTAAGAATAACTCTCCCCACATTTATAGTTCTATTATTCTGAAAACAAAAATTCAGAATAACTCTATTTCTAGTTACCTCACTATGGTGATAGGTAGGTAATAGAGTAGAGGAAATGAAATAGTGCCACGTCTTAGAGGTGGCATTCAGCATAGAAGCAGAAAATTTTACCCGTTCTCGCTGCTTTATCTTCTATGTTCCTTTCCCATCAGTGAGAAAGTTGATCACATCATTAAGGAGGCCTTCCATTATACTAAATGATTCATATTGGTAGCTATAAGAGTCTGGGACTTCGTAAAAAGTGTTGTTGTGGGCGGCAGTAAACTCAACAGCAAATCCATGCACTTGAACGATTCCATCTTCAGAATAGATTACGTTGGTATAGAACTCATTCACAACATTTGCATCAGCTTTATTGGTGGTGTAACAAAAGTTTTCCCACCTCCGCTTTGCAATAACTCATTTCAATTTCTCCTCCCAGACTTTCAAAAACTCAATCTTGTATGCACTTCTTTCCTTTAAATATAGAAGTAAATTTTGTTCGAGCCATANTATATATATATATATATATATATATATAATTGTATTGTGTCAAATAGGAGCAATCCTATTCTGTACATTTTTTTAAGTTCATAAAGAACATTGACTAATCTAGAGTTTTGTCCTTAATTCCATGGTTAGGTTAGGAGGATACCGGCTCTCACTCCAGAGCTCACACATCTCCCTTGCTTGAGGGCTAACAATCTCGCATTAGTTTCTAATGAACTAGACCAATTTGGGGATCTTAACCAGTCACCTTCAAAACTCTAATTTTACATCCAACAAAGTAAATTTCTCTATTTATTAGCATTCAATGCCATATATAGCATCCTCACCCATAGAATTGAATGCAACTCTCATGATATTATAGAAATCATAGCCCTTTAGGATCATATGTTCCTCAACACAGTTTAACATTTCAATTGGCTAGATCGAAAAGTAAATAAAGATCAGAGTTCAAAACATCACAATTTTTTTATATTTAAAACCGTATAAAACAAAATCAATTCTTCACAAAACCATATCTCAAAGTAGGGAGAAGGATAAAGAAGAATACTCGGGATTTATGAGAAGGATACGATAAAACACTGATTTCATATATAAAAATAATTTTACAATATAAAGAATTAAAAGACACAACTTATCTCACAATCCTTCTCAAGAAATTCCCTAAAAGTTCTCTTTAAGCACTATCCCTCTTTACAAGCACTCTGAATTCTCTCTTGGAAATATAAGGAAGAAGAAATCTCTCACTTTTCCTCTCCTCTTACAACCCTTGAAGAAAGTCTCCAAGTCCTTGAATCTCTCTCCACTAAACTTCTCTCTACCACCACCCTCTTTTTTCACGCCACACCCTTCTCTCTCACGCCACACCCCCTTATGCCCTAGACTTCCCTCTCTTTTATTAGAGGCTACCTCCCTCCAAAAGAAGTCAAAATTCCCTCCAAAATTCTATCCAAAAGTCAAACCTTTTAAATTCCAAAAAATATGTTCATTGATTTAAGAGACATATCCTTTCATTAGATAACCTTTCAAAGTGTCAAGATGCATTGAATCACTCTATGGGGCATTTGAAATAGTTGGAGCCTTCAAAATTCCCTCAAAATTTGTCCTGAATCGCCTTAATTAATCAAGTGTCGTCTCTGGCGCTTCAGACACCAAGTTACATAAGTCCACACTATTTTTGGTCTCTGGCACTTCAGGTGCCACCCCTCTATATAATGGTGCTTCATGGTCCATTTCTCTGTAAAGTGGCGCTTCAGGCACATGAATCACAAAATTTGTTATTTTTGCTCCAAATTCCATCATTTTCTCTACTGTTGCTCCAAATGCCTAAAATTAATATACATGCAACAAAAATGTGAAAATGCCCTTCTTTAAAGTGTAATATCATAAAAAATAAGCATAAAATGTAAATTTAAAATAACACATTATTTCGGTGTATCATGAGGTCAACAGTTTTATCAAAATGGATGAAAGTAAAAAAAAACTTTCCAAGCATTTTTCAGGCTATAGCAATCTTTATTATAGTCTCAAAACGTTATTTATGTTAATGCCTAGAGCATGACTGAGGTAGAGTATTCATCTCTCATCCCATTCAAACATCAAGTCTGTGAGAGGCTTTTCTAGGCTAGGGGAAACCTTCACTACAATTTCAAAAATTGTTTACATTAATATTCTAAGCATGATTATTTGGTCTTCCAACATCCTATTCAAACATCAAGTCTATAAGATTCATATCCAAGTTCAGGGCAAGGTTGGGGACAACCTTCAGTATAATCTCAAAAGATCATTCATATCAATGTCTCGAGCATGATTGTAGTGGGGTAGTTATCCTGAACTTCATTTCAACGTCAAGTTTATATGAACAAACTTTGTACTGAGGAATGTTATTGCTATAACTCAAGAGTGCACTCATGTCAACAACTTAACATCAATCACTGCCCCGAGATGTTCAGTCACAGTCAATTTCTTAGTGCCCCCTATTACACTAGAGTTCTTTTTTAACTCGATCAAGAATCTAATAACTTTAAGATTCAATACATTGGTTGCTTTATAGGCTTGTAATAGTGATAACAAATTCAAAATTTACCATAAATATTGCAAAGTATTATTGCATTCAATTTTTAAGAAATTGTCCATCTCAACCTACGCTTAAGTATTAAAAAAATGCATAGCATCATTAAAATTTCATTCTTAACTTAACTGATCCAAGCGACTCAATTTTGACACTTTCATAATAGGTTATGATCATCAAGTAGAAGCTTTGACTAACATTGTCTGATATATTAAAAATTCTTGGTGTATTTTATTTTATTTCTCAACAACAAGTTAACCTCATCGAGCACTGGTCGACACTATTTTGCGTATGAGGAGTGCCGACTATTTTTTTCAAAATAAGATTTTAAAATTTAAATTTAATATAATATATAATGTAATTTTAATTTTGTGAAAAATGGTTTTTTCTATTATTTTCGAAAATGATGAGACCAGATAGATTTCATATATCTAATAGTTTAAATAGCTGAGCACGATACCATAAATGATATACCATCTCGAATGATGAAAGTATCACTTACTAATAGGCTTAACTATCTAAACTTAAAAGTTTATGACTCTATTTTGGTCTATGAATTTATAACCGACAAGATCCATTATCTAATACACATATTAGATAGGGTTTATATTAATTTGGGTTCTTAATTCCCTATAGAGGCAAACCTCTATATTTAATTACATCATAGACAATTGAAGTCACCTAAGAAGACTCTCGATTAAGATCAGGGTTTCGCCTTCAAGAATTCAATGTTTAAGTTTAAACGATTGCTTATAGGAAAAGTCAAATGGGATAGGTTCAAATAGGAACAATTATTTTCTGAATCCAATGTAGTGAAAAGTAAGAGATATCGAAGATACTGAAAGAGATTCAGTGAAGCTTAAGCTAACATATGGTTTGGCTTTACATCTTTGAAAGAGAAGTTATTTGATATTTTAGTCCTGCAACTTATTTAAATGTTCGAGACTTGTATTTGCACGTCATATGTAAATAGCCCGAGAAAATGTGAGGATTTAGGTCGTACCAAACGACAACCTCGAAATCCTAAAAAAAAGTTTAGGACTTATATTGTACGATATAAAAATCCTAGAAAGTCCTAAAAGATAATGTGAGGATTTACGTCGTGCCAGAAGAACAACCTCAGTGCCCTATATGTGTGTTTTTTAAATTTATCAAAGCTCGGTTGAAACTAATCTTTCTGCCTTCCATTGTTGCCTTGACCATGGTCCGGAGATAAATCATCATTTGCTTATGTCGTCGTCTCGATCGCTGCCCGGGGATAAAGGAAAAAAGAAAACCATTCCTCGAACGACCTATCTTAGGGGATTGCATGAGCATGCTAGGAGAATAATAGTTTGAAGTATGAATACAGATGAAAGTCTATAGTACGATGCAGTACATGAAGGGAACAACTGTGTAGTAAACTACTGTAACAGTAAAGGACTGAGGGAAAATCATGAAAGTAAAGTAAATATGAAGGAAATGAAAGACAATGTAGTAAAGAAAGAAATATGCAGTGTACAAACAAAACAGAAACAACTAAATGTACCTGATTAAGTCTGATAATGCTACAAAGCACATTTCAATTACATGATATAAAGATGTTAGACAAACATTTGCATATTATAAAAAGAGGTTAAATGATAAGCATATGAGAATTTAAAGTAGGATATCAGCTTTCAATTTGGGGTTAGACTCAGACTAGACCTCTTTTCTCTTTTATCTCGATCCCACAGACAATTGATATATTGAAGTCAACCTATCAATATCAACTAGAGGTCACCAACGAATCACCCCTATAATCAGGCAGACCTAGTCCCTATCATTTAATGAATGTGTGAATCTAAATAGTATCCCGACTTATCTTATTAAAGGTACAAAGTACCTATATTTAATATTAGGATAAGTGATGTATAGTATCTGAACTTATAAGGGTATGAAGTGTAATATGTAGACTCTCAAAATAAATATAATATCTATTCTTGTGGTATCTGTCATGTGGAGTGTAATATGTGATGTAATACAATTGTAGTGTCTATCATGAAGAGTGTAATGTACAGTGTCTATCATATGTCATAGTATTTGTTGTGTAGTGTATGAAATGAGTATTTGTTCTTTTTGCAAGTGTAGTATCTGCGTAAAACCTGTAGTATTTGTTCTTTTACAAGTGTAGTATCTATGTAAAAACTATAGTACCTATTCTTTTACAAGTGTAGTATATGTGTAAGAAATGTAATATCTATTCGTTTCTAACTACAAATTATCAAGCCTTTTGAAAAGGATTAGAGCTGCCAAGGACTTAAGGGGTGAAAGGGCATCTTACTAATTGAATATTGATTTTTATATTTTCAGCTATAAGAGAAGCTAATCAATGGTTCTTTGCATCATTTCTTGTTTCCCTTCATCTCAAACTAATAGGCCATCTTAATATTTCATATGCTCATCTAACAAAATTTTACATTTTTCCTATCATAAAATGGGAGAAATAAAAATCACGTCCCTCTTCCACTCCTAGGCTTGAATTTTAAGCTTACATGTAATCACTACATGCTTTACCAACTTCTCAAAGAGAAACCTACTCTTATTTTCATATCGCCAATTTCAAACATATGAAATTTATGCAACTATAAGGTCAATTCTAGCANTATATATTTATATAATATAAGTTGAATAATTAATTTATATATATTAATATTAGGGATGTCAAACTGGTCTGTTGTTCGCGAACAACTCGTGTTCGGCTCGTTCGTTAAGAAACGAACACGAACAGTAACTTCACGAACAATTTCAAACACGAGCTTATTTCAAACAAACTATTACTTCTTCTACATAGAATGCCTCATCTAAAGCGTGGCATTACTTTATCTTTGCTCATCTTTTCCCTTCCAACCATTTGAGTGAAGTGACTTGAGATAGGGCTCTTCTAAACTATTGCATTCAGATGTTGAAGACCATCGATGTGGCTCCCTGATTTATAAGAGCATTTTTCATTTTTCTAGAGGGGGGTATTATAGCAGGTTTGGGCTATTCTTCTCTCATTTTTACATTATGTAAACAATCGAGAGTTGGATTTGAGTCTTAGGAGGAGTTGCTCTAGCCACTAAAGTCTATTTGATGGGCTAATGTGCATGCTTATGGAAGNTATATATATATATACATATATAATCAATTGAAATTAAGTACTGTGAGAACCTAAAAGATGTAAAATCTCCAAGATATGGTGGTTGCTCTTCCTCCCATACTGAATCTACTTATGATACTGGGGAGTTTTTTGCACCGTATAATCTTCTTTTCTTACAAAACTTCATTTATATATATTATTACTTGGCTTGACTCTGTTTCCAATGCCTTTCCTCTCAATTGGAAACTCCCCATGTAGAGCTTTTCTCCATTGGAAACTCCCCAAATCCATTGGAACTCTCGTTGCAGAGCCTTTCCTCTCCCTTTGAAAATCCCCAATGCAGAACCCTCCTACAATTCCAATGCCGCATTAATAATAAGCATAGACCGGTTTGCCGGTCCAACGGTTGAACCTGCGGCTGAACCGGTTCCGGTCAGTTCATACTCAAAAATGATTTTTTGTTTGGCCCGGATTAGACTGGCCAGCAGTTCACAGTCGCACTGACCGAACCGACTGGCCTGGTTTGGTTTTATAACCTTGCGTATGACAATTATTTAGCTATAACAATCATAGTTGGGTTACAATATTAGTAATTAGGCTACAATAAACACTAGTAGTGGTCAATGAGAATTCTTGGTGATCATTGGTTTCAAGTTTTCTTTACAAGTATAGAATTAGTCCACAGCTTGCCATCCCTCTTGTGAGGGCTTTGAATTTATTTTAATGTTTTAGAAGGGCATTTTAATAAATTTAGTGTAAAATTCAAAATACTCTATCAAATGGTCTGTGTTGATTCATTCAATCATAGGTCATTCTTTCAGCATTCATTCTTTCAGCATTCATGCGCCTTAATGGCCTCAGAATTAAATGATCTTCAGCTCACTGGCTTCTCGTCGAGCTACTTCATTTGACTATGAGCATCCCAAATTCAAAGATCGATTGATCTGCCAATTAATACTTTAAAGTTTTTAATTATATTTCAAGTGCTTTATCTAGACTTATTTTGGCTCATATTGAATCACTTTCAATGTCTTGGGCTCATACTATTGAGAAGCTCAATTGGAATGTAAATTTGTTAAACATAGAGCTCAGATCTAAAATACATCGAGATTTGTGTCAGGTCATATAGATTTTTTTTAAATGACATATCAATAGTAGTAGTAATAATAATACAAAGAGTGGTTTCACAAGAAGTTAGCGGCAGCTTGAAATTTATNAGCTGAATGATTATGTCAAATTTTAAATCTGATGATGTTACAGCTTGTGCGCTTATGTTATTCCCCCGAATAGTACAAGTTCCTCTTTATGCTAATAGATCCTTTTAACTATTGTTTTGTCTTTTGAGTTCTTACATATAAACAACCCAAAACTTTAATGTTTACATATTTATCATTTAAATTTAAATTCTATATTTCAATCACTCATAACTTCATATATTTAAAGTTTTGGATGTTTTTGAGTGGTAGAAATGTAAAATTTGAAGTTTGGGTGATTAACAAGCTGTCTATGAATGCAAGAGTAAATTCTTCCATTGTTTGTGGTCAATAGCATTAAAAGTGATTTTATAATGCGATGTGTCTATGTAGGGCTGTCAAAAAAGCTTNTATATATATATATATATATATATATATATATATATATATATATATATATATATATATATATATATAGATTTGAGTTAAGACTTAGGTTGGAGTGAAGGTACTAGATATTAGTTAATTGACACAATCAAGGAAGATGATAAGGTCATTTTTTATGTTGTTGAAAAAGAGAATTTTAAGGGAAAAAATTTAAGGCAAAATGAGCATGATGAAGAAGTACAATATACATTTGCGGTTAAGAATCCGAATGATTGGAGAAGAAGTAATTCAATATCANTAATTGACACAATCAAGGAAGATGATAAGGTCATTTTTTATGTTGTTGAAAAAGAGAATTTTAAGGGAAAAATTTAAGGCAAAATGAGCATGATGAAGAAGTACAATATACATTTGCGGTTAAGAATCCAAATGATTGGAGAAGTAATTCAATATCAATATTTAATTGGTTGTNCGTTTCCAGAGTCATTTTGCTAGGCTTTGGCTTTCACTTATGTGAAGGCCGGTCGGCATTTGGCACGTCGAATGAGTCCTATCGAGGTGAAAAATATTACGTGTCGCGTCACACGCGAAATTGGCCTGAATTGGTCCAATCATTACCGAGGTCGTCCAAATGATCCCGGACGACGAAACGGATTACGCGATCATGTCTGAAACGTCGATTTTAATTAGAAAGGACGTTCAGTTAGCTACGACTTTGCGGGCGAGTCTAAAATACACGAATTATTGTTTTTTTAGCCCGATCGTCGAAAGGGTGGTCGAACGACCTCAAACAATCCCGAATTGCAAAATATACCGCGCTAGCATGCCCGAATTGTCGTTCCCATTTAAGTCAGAAGTTCTTTACGTCACAATTTTGCTGACGAATTAAAAAAATATGGAAATTATCATTTTTGGCTAGATAGTTAAAAAAGGTGGTCCAGACGACCTCGAATGGCAAAAAAGACTGCGCGGATGCGTCCGGAACGTCGGATTTAGTCAGAAAGGACATTCACTCCGCCACGATNCTGTTAACGTTATATATATATATATATTATTAATGTTATTAATGTTATATTATTATTATATATTATTATATATTAAGGTTATATTATTATTAAAATCATAATTAATAACGTTATAAAAGCCAAAAAAGCAAACAAGTCCCTCTCTCTGTAACCTAGCCAGAGAACCCGCTGCCAAGACTCAATTCACGAAAAACTCTCGCTCGGGCTCTCCTCCCTCTTCGCCGGCTCCCTCTCCGACATCCCTCGCCGGCGAACGAAGCAACCGGCCTACAGATCCACTGGGAAGCCCTCCTCGCGGTAGATCTCGCCGTCAAGATGCGCTGAAGTTCTTCCCTAACGTCGGCCGCCTCGCCGGCGTGTTTCTCAGCCGCCGGAGCAGCTCACTTTGCCGGGGTTTTCCTCCGCCGCCGAGTTTTTCCGTTTGTAGCCGACCGCCGTCCTCTTTTTGAAATTCATTTTGTTCCAGCCAGTCTCCTCTTTGGTTCTGGCAATACATCGCCGGCCTACTGCCTCGCCGGCATTGATTTGGTGATGAATCAGTCCCACTACGGCACATAGCTCCAGATTTCGCGCATTCCTCCTTGCTTTTCTCGTTCCGGTTGCGTGCCACCGGAGTTCTACCACTGCCACCTCGTCGTCCCATTTCTCCGGCGACCAAACACTTTGCCGGAGCATCCTGACGTTGCTGGACAGCGGAGCTCGTCGTCGTTCGGAGGGGTGCAGAAGTCTTGGACCGCGTGCAAAAGGGTTCTCGGACTTCATTGGGCTTTGTGCAAACCGCACGACGGTATAACTCCTATTCCCCTCCGCACTTTATTTCCTAGATAGCCTTAGGTTGTAGTGGCGTTAGGTGTGCGGGTTCGATCGGCTGTACGGGGTGCGTGCGTCGGCAAGTGCCGGCATAACGACGCATCTGTGTGATGGATCACGTGTTTTCCTAGAGGCGGCCTTTAGGATAGGATTTTCCTTACGTAGCCAAATCTCCTACGATAGCCGAGTGAATCATGTTTGATTGACAATCTTAGCACTGAAATCCTAAGGGTTTGAGCCTCTTTTGCTCCCCTTTGCTTTGTTTGCTTTGGTCTTGTTGTAAAGATCGAAGAATAGGCCTTTGCGAAATGAGTAAATGCGGGTCGTCAGCTTATTTTGTAAAGTGCAGAGGTGTCGTGAAATCTGGAAAAACGTCGTCGCTAGTTCATTTCACGACAAGGCGGAGAACTTCCCCATTGGAGATCCGCGGAGAAGTTCCCCACCGGCCTCGCCANGCCATTTTTATATATGTTGACCCTAGCTTTCCCGGTGAGGTCGTTAGCACGGGGATGGCTCCCTATTGCATGTGAACGTTTGCATATTGAACTTTGCATTTTTACATCGCACGATCATTTCACTTCGCCACGACCGACCGTCTCGGATCGGCGAGCATTTCACTTCACTTCGGTAGGCTCTCCCGAGCCAGTCGGTACGACACTTTAGCTCGATCGGACGCCTTGAGCTGGTTGGCCAACTATTCGCACCATCATACCATCTCGCACGCGTACTTATATATATATATATATATATTATATGTATATACATATATGTATATATATGTATACATATACACACATATATGTGTATACATATATNTACATATACACACATATATGTGTATACATATACACACAAATATATGTATACACACACACACACACACACACACACACACACATACATATATATATATATATATATATATATATATATTACATATTCTAGTGCACATGTAGGGTCACATCAATGCATCCTGCTCCACATTTGTTTATTTGCATGATTTTGGTCATATACTTAGGCCGCACATTCTCTTCGGGCCTCGGCCGCCATGACGCGCCCACCCTTTACAGGTCACTGCCCTATCGGCACACCTCTCTGGGCTATTGCCACCACGGCATGCCCACCTCGTTGGGTCACTGCTACCTCGGCATACCCCTTTGGGTTGCTGCCGCCTCGGTGTACCCCTTTGTCCGCTGCCACTACGGTATGCTCACCTCTGTTCGAGTCCCTGCCCCATGGTACACTCATTCTNTTCTTCGGGCCTCGGCCGCCATGACGCGCCCACCCTTTACAGGTCACTGCCCTATCGGCACACCTCTCTGGGTTATTGCCACCACGGCATGCCCACCTCTCTGGGTTATTGCCACCACGGCATGCCCACCTCGTTGGGTCACTGCCACCTCGGCATACCCCTTTGGGTTGCTGCCGCCTCGGTGTACCCCTTGGTCCGCTGCCACTACGGTATGCTCACCTCTGTTCGAGTCCTTGCCCCATGGTACACTCATTCCTTGCATAATTTGATTGTTCATTGGCATTTGCATGTTCATATGGATAGTGAGCCAGACCCGGNTATGCTCACCTCTGTTCGAGTCCTTGCCCCATGGTACACTCATTCCTTGCATAATTTGATTGTTCATTGGCACNGCCCCATGGTACACTCATTCCTTGCATAATTTGATTGTTCATTGGCATTTGCATGTTCATATGGATAGTGAGTCAGACCCGTTAGGAGAGCGACTCCCGTGCTGGTCGCGATGCCTTAACGAGCATTGCTCGTCGGGTCGATCCCGAGGAGCAATGCGAGTTAATTCATCGGGATTGACATGAGTATGGCTGTGCTAAGAATCCAATGGATCTAAATGGTGCCACCTCCTTTCATTACACCCTCTAGATCTATTGGATCCTTAGGATAGGGTCGGATGGACGACCCAATCAAAGTCATGTTATACCCACACTCACCCCGCACTCAGATCTTAGGTTGATGCACTTTTTGTTAGATGATGTGCTAGGCTAGGGCCTAGGGTGCTAGGTAGTATTTTTTTGACACCCCTGGCTATTGTTATGTGATGCTTTGTTTTGTGCTAGCCATGTGTCACTTTTCTGCTTTTCGGTGTGCTTGCATGCTTCCTTGTATGTGATAGTATGTTAGGACGATCTTCTGCAGGTGTCGTGCCTACTTATACACACTCACACAGGGCTATTATGGGGGAGCATGTAATGATTTCTAATCATTTGCTTGCAGGTGCTCTTTAGCTCCCCCAATTAAAAGGCACGGCTTGTTATTTTTCGATGCATGGCGTGCCCGCTAACATTCATTTTATGCAGGTCGAGTCTTTATTATTATTTTAATGTATTTGTTAGAGTCCTAGGGGAGTCTGTATCGGAAATAAGGTATGGGCATGGGTCTCGAGGCGAATGATGCGTCGAACCATGTGACGAGGGCCAGGAGCAGCAGCTCATGTTTTGTACCTTAAGTCCGAATTTTACGTTATTTTATAGACTTAAGACCGGGCATGTATATGCGGAGTCCGTCCGCTTTTACTGCTTTCACTGGATTATGTTGCCGGTCCAGCGGCATTTGGCCTGTTTCTATATTCTTTTGGCGTGTTTTCTCTCTCTTTCTCTTCTCGTATGCCTTTGCATGTTGGAGCGTTTTATATTGTTTCTTTCTGCGTATCTGGAATTTCATGATGCAACATAGGCTCATTAGG
>JXCR01119625.1:80129-102543 GCA_002079205.1 Phalaenopsis hybrid cultivar | reverse complement strand
TTACCAGCATCTTTCAAATTATAATTGAATGCTTTAATCGCCCAATATGCTTTATGCTCCAATTCTACTGGTAAGTGACAAGTTTTTCCAAAAATCAATCTCTAAGGGGTCATTCTAATAAGAGTTTTATAAGCAGTCCTGTAAGCCCATAATGCGGTATCCAGTCTAGTGAATCATCTATTCTACTAGGGTTCACAGTCTTTTCAAGTATTTGTTTAATCTCTCTATTAGAAACTTTAGCTAATCCACTGGTTTAAGGGTGATAAGCAGTAGAGATTCTATTTACATATTAAATTTTTCTGCCAATCTTTGAATATATTTATTCCTAAAATGGGATCCTCCATCAGTGTTAATCATTCTAGGCATTCAGTATCTAGTGAAAATATTTTCCATTAAAAATCTTGACACTTTTAGNGTATTTGTTTAATCTCTCTATTAGAAACTTCAGCTAACCCACTGGTTTGAGGATGATAGAANATTTTTCATTAAAAATCTTGAAACACTTTTAGCATCATAGCGAGGTAAAGCTTGTGCTTCAATCCACTTAGAAACGTAGAACTGCAATTAATATATATAAGTTTCCAAATGAAGGAATAAATGGTCCCATAAAATCTAATCCACAAACGTCAAAGATCTCAACTTCTAACATGAAATTTAGAGGCATTTCATTTCTTCTAGATATATTCCCTACTCGTTGACATCGATCACAAGTTTTTATGTATCTATAAACATCTCTAAAGATGGTAAGCCAATAAAATCCAGCTTGTAAAATTTTATAAACAGTTTTATCAATCCCAAAATGTCCTCCAAATTCAAAATCATGACATTTTTGAATGATCAACTCAGTTTCTTCATAAGGCACACATCTCCTCATAATCAGATCTTTACTTTGTTTATATAAATAAGGCTCATCCCAAAAATATGCTTTTGCATCATGAATAAATTTCCTTTGTTGTTGCAGTGTCAGCATAGGTGACAAAATATCACTTACAATATAGTTAAGAATATCAGCATACCATGGTATTTTCCACTCATTAAAATTATAAAGTTGTTCATCAGAGAAACTATCTGTAATTTCATTGTCAGTGTCAGATGATTCTTGGTTTTCTAATCTTGACAAATGATCAGCAGTTTGATTATCAGTTTCCTTTCTATCAATAACCACAAGATCAAATTCTTGCATCAAAAGTATCCATCTAATCAACATTGGTTTAACATCTTTCTTTTGCATCAGATATTTAATAACAGAGTGATCAGTATGAACAACACATTTAGCTCTGATTAAATAAGATTTGAATTTATCTAAAGCATACACAATGGCTAATAACTCTTTTTCAGTACCAATATAGTTAATTTGTGCATCATTAAGAGTTTTACTTGCGTAATATATAATTTTAAAAATCTTTTCATACCTTTGTCCAAGAACAGCTCCAATAACATAATCGCTAGCATCACACATCAGTTCAAATGGTTTCTCTCAGTTAGGTGAAATTATAATAGGGGTTGTGATTAGTTTTTCCTTTAATAACTCAAAGACATTTAAACAACTTTCAGTAAATTCAAATTTCTTGTCCTTTTCTAAAAGTTGGCATAGATGTTTGGTAATTTTTGAAAAATCTTTAATAAAATGTCAGTAATATCCAACATGTCCAAGAAAACTCCTAACCTCTCTTACATTAGTATGAGGTTAATTTAGATATAACTTGAATTTTTGCAGGGTCTGCTTCCATACCATTTCCGGAGGTGTTAGTTTAGATATGACTTGAATTTTCGTAGGGTCTGCTTCCATACCATCTTCCAAACTAGGAGGTGTTAGTTTAGATATAACTTGGATTTTTGCAGGGTCAGCTTCCATACCATCTTCCGAAATTTTATGCCCTAGCACAATTCCTCCTGCAACCATAAATTGACATTTCTCCCAATTCAGAACCAAATTAGTTTTTTTCACATAACTCTAAAACTTTTTCAAGGTAATTTAAGCATGCGTTAAATGATGTTCCAAATACAGAGAAATCATCCATAAATACTTCCAATCCATTATCAATTAACTTACTAAATATGGACATCATACATCTCCGGAATGTTGCAGGAGCATTACATAATCTGAAAGGCATTATTCGAAAAGTAAAAATTCTAAAAAGACAAGTAAATGTTGTCTTTTCTTGATCCTTAGGAGCAATAGGAATTTGATGATAACCTGTATATCCATCTAAAAAACCAAAACATTTGTGCGCGGTAAGTCTATCTACTATCTGCTAAAAAGGGTAAAGGGAAGCGATCTGGGTGGCAGAGTTTAATTTTTCTATAATCAATGCAAATACGCCACCCAGTAACTTGTCTGATAGGTATTAATTCATTATTTTGTTTTATTTCAACAGTCACTCCTCCTTTCTTAGGAACATAATGAATTGTACTTACCCACGCACCATCTGAAATAGGATATATAATTCCAGTGTCTAACCATTTCAAAATTTCCTTTTTTACTACCTCTAAATCTGGGTATTTAAGATCCTTCTCTTTTTTGGTATCCACTTTCTCTTTTTTCAGTTTCTGTTTCTTTTTGCATCCTTATTTCCAATTCTTTTCCACTTCGTAATTTTATCGCTTTGATTTGTTCTTTTCCTTGATCTTTAGGATTTGGGTCCACAGTACTAGGAAAAGTTCCAAATGTTCGGTTACTAAGCGCAGTAGCGATATGTCCCAATTAGTTTTCAATATTCTTAATACCAGTTCCTTGATTTTGTAATTGATTTTCTTGAATTTGTAATTGATTTCCTTGATTCTGCAATTGTTGACCCATGTTTAATATCAGCTCTTCCATAGACAACTTCTTCTCCTTAATTTGAGTGTTACAGTTAAAACCTAGAGGATAAGAAGGTCTGTAGTTAACATTTTCTTGGTTGGATGAATTTCCTAATGAGTTCACTATGTTTGCCCATTGTTGATTTGTAGAAGAATTGTTATTCCAATTAAAATTTGGATGATTCTTCATTGCCCATTGTTGATTTGTAGAAGAATTGTTATTCCAATTAAAATTTGGATGATTCTTCCAAACTGGGTTACAATAGTTCAGGTCTATAGTTAACATTTCCTTAGTTGGATGAATTTCCTAATGGGTTCACTGGGTTGTTCGCCATAGTTAACATTTTCTTGGTTGGATGAATTTCCTAATGGGTTCACTGGGTTGTTTGCCCATTGTTTATTTGTAGAAGAATTGTTATTCCAGTTAAAATTTGGATGATTCTTCCAACCTGGGTTATAATATTTTGAATAAGGGTTGTTGGGTCTATTAATAGCATTTAAAATCTCATATGAAGGTTAAGCATCCACAATTTGACCAGATGAATTCTCTTCCATCATAGGAGGTGTTGGAGAATAATTCATCCCATAATGATCTAATTTCTTTGATATTTCAGCAATCTGCGAAGCTAACATAGATATTGCATCAGAATCATGGATACTAGCTACTCTTCTAGGATTTACCCGTTCAGAGGGCCATTGAAAATTGTTGGTAGCCATCTCTTCTATTAATGAATAAGCCTCATCAAAAGATTTTGACATTAAAGAACCACCTGTCGCAACATCTATAATCAATCTAAGAGATCCCACTAATCCATTATAAAAAGTTTGAACTATTAACAATCTGGTAACGAATGATGAGGAACTTCCTAAGAAGATCTTTAAATCTCTCCTAACCTTCGTATATTGACTCTCCATCAATTTGACAAAATGATGTTATGCTAAGAAGATCTTTAAATCTCTCCCAAGCTTCGTATATTGACTCTCCATCAATCTGACAGAATGATGTTATGTCCATTATAAAAAGTTTGAATTATCAACCAATCTGGTAACGAATGATGAGGGCATTTCTTAATAGTCTTTAAATCTCTCCCAAGCTTCATATATTGACTCTCCATCAATTTGACAAAACGATGTTATGTCGTTTCTAAGTTTAGCAGTTTTGGATGGAGGGAAATATTTGGATAGAAATTTCTGTGAATGTTCCTTCTAATAGATCCTGGTGCTAACGAATTTAACCACATCTTAGCCTTATCCCTCAGTGAAAAAAGAAAAAGCGTCTAAGTCTAACAAATCGTTTGAGACTCTGTCATATTTAAAAGTAGCACATAGTTCTAAAAAACTAGCGAGGTGTAGTTCGAAACTCTGTCATATTTAAAAGTAGCACACAGTTCTAAAAAACTAGCGAGGTGTAAGTTCACATCTTAGCTTTATCCCTCAGTGAAAAAGGAAAAAGTCTAAGTCTAATAGCATCGTTTGAGAATTTAACCACATCTTAGCCTTATCCCTCAGTGAAAAAGAAAAAATTCTAAGTCTAACAACATCGTTTGAAACTCTATTAGCTTTATCCCTCAGTGAAAAAGGAAAAAGTCTAAGTCTAATAGCATCGTTTGAGACTCTATCCTAAAAGTAGCACATAGTTCTAAAAAACTAGCGAGGTGTAAGTTAGGATCTTCATTTGGTGTAAGTAGCACACAGTTCTAAAAAACTAGCGAGGTGTAAGTCTCTTCATTTGGTGTACCTCTGAATTGATTATTTTGTACCATTTGGATAATAGCAGGTTTAAGCATTCATTTGGTGTACCTCCGAATTGATTGTTTTGTACCATTTGGATAATAGCAGGTTTAAGATTTAAATTAGGATCTTCATTTGGTGTACCTTTGAATTGATTATTTTGTACCATTTGGATAATAGTAGGTTTAAGCTCAAATGAATTAGTTAGGATCTTCATTTGGTGTACCTCCAAATTGATTGTTCTGTACCATTTGAATAATAGCAGGTTTAAGCTCAAATGAATTAGCAGCTACATCTATTTTGGATAGATAAGTGAATTTCATCTGCTGTAGGATTTGCATAATCTCTTAAGGGTCTAGATTAAGTGAATTTCATCTGTTGTAGGATTTGCATAATCTCGTAGGGGTCTAGGTTGGTGTTCATGATAAAAGTTCAAGCTCAAATGAATTAGCAGCTACATCAGGATTTTGGATAGATAAGTGAATCTCATCTGCTGTAATCTTCATTTGGTGTACCTCTGAATTGATTATTTTGTACCATTTGGATAATAGCAGGTTTAAGCATTCATTTGGTGTACCTCCGAATTGATTGTTTTGTACCATTTGGATAATAGCAGGTTTAAGATTTAAATTAGGATCTTCATTTGGTGTACCTTTGAATTGATTATTTTGTACCATTTGGATAATAGTAGGTTTAAGCTCAAATGAATTAGTCATCAGGATTTTGGATAGATGAGTGAATTTCATCTGCTTTAAGCTCAAATGAATTAGCAGCTACATCAGGATTTTGGATAGATAACTGAATTTCATCTGCCGTAGGATTTGCATAGTCTCTTAAGGGTCTTGGTTCGGATCTTCATTTGGTGTACCTCCGAATTGATTGTTTTGTACCATTTGGATAATAGCGCGATGTGTAAATTAGGATCTTCATTTGGTGTACCTCCGAATTGATTATTTTGTACCATTTAGATAATAGCAAGTTTAAGCTCAAATGAATTAGCAGCTACATCAGAATTTTGGATAGATAAGTGAATTTCATCTTCTGTAGGATTTGCATAATATCGTAGAGGTGTAGGTTGGTGCACGTTGTTTTCCATTGTGTCAGGATTTCTAGGTTCTCTTCTTAGTTTTCTAATTCTATTCCTTGATTGTTCAGTTTGCATAATCTCGTAGGGGTCTAGGTTGGTGTTCATTCTCTATTCCTTGATTGTTCATTTTATGTATCAGAATTTCTAGGTTCTCTTCTCAGTCTTCTAATTTTTCTAACAGTGCGTTCTAATTTTAGGTTCTCTTCTTAATCTTCTAATCCTTCTAACAGTGCGTTCTAATTTTGAATCGTAGGGTCTAAGATTTTTCAGGTCCAAATTTATGCATATAATTTGAAATCAGTACTTAGTAATATAATTAACTAAATATAAAAATAAGTTGCAATTCTAGTAAAAAATTTTCTAATAATCCTAATTTGTCTGTTACTCTAATCGTGATTTGACTCACTCACTCAATCACTCCTCGACAACGGCGCTAAAAACTTGACACCGACTTTTTATATGCTTAAAATATATGATAAATATGGACGTAATAAATATTCAACAATTGTAAAGTCACACTTATCAACGCAAGCATATGTATCGCTCAAGTAATATAGGGCTCTAATGGAGTCTTAGATATCGATCCCACTGGGAGTGGTTTAGAATTACGAACTAAGATTTTAGAAAAACAATACTTTAATCACAAAAATGAAGTTCAATTTGCTTGTCTCTCACTAATAGGCAATTGAAATAAGTATGTAATTTTAATAACTATTAAATAACTAATGATAATAATGAGGGTTTAATTGTGATATTCAATATATAAGAAAGCATCCTTCTCCTTTTCAAGAAATTATAGTGAATGAATAAAGTGAATTAGTTCAATTTACATTGTGCCAAATAGGAGCATACCTATTCTTTACCCTTTCGTCCAGGCATAAAAAACATTGACTAATCCTACACAAAATTGGAGCATACTTATTCTTTACCCTTTGGTCCAGGCATAAAGAACATTGACTAATCCTACGCTTTTTTACTGAATCTGTGGCTAGGCTGGGAGGATACCGGCTATCACTTCGGAGCTCCCACGTTCCCCTCACCTGAGGGCTAACATCTACACTCTGATTCTGCGGCTAGGCTGGGAGGATACCGAATAAAGAACATTGACTAATCCTATGCTTGGTTACTGAATCTACAGCTAGGCTGGGAGGATACCGGATCACTTCGGAGCTCCCACGTTCCCCTCACCTGAGGGCTAACATCTACACTCTGATTCTGTCTTTACCCTTTGGTCCAGGCATAAAGAACATTGAGTAATCATATGCTTGTTTACTAAATCCGAATTCTTTACCCTTTGGTCCAGACATAAAGAACATTGACTAATCTTATGCTTGTTTGCTAAATTCGTATTTACCCTTTGGTCCAAGCATAAAGAACATTGACTAATCCTATGCTTGTTTATTGAATCTGCGATACCCTTTGGTCCAGACATAAAGAACATTGACTAATCCTATTCTTGTTTATTGAATCTGTGGTCCCTTTGGTCCTGGCATAAAGAACATTGACTAATCCTACGCTTGTTTACTGAATCTGCGGCTAATCTTTGGTCCAGGCATAAAGAACATTGACTAATCCTATGCTTGGTTACTGATTTTGCGGCTAGTCTGGGAGGATACCGACTCTCACTTCGGAGCTCCCACGTTCCCCTCACCTGAGGGCTAACATCCACACTTCAGCACCCAAACGATAGCGAATTAGGGATTTAGTCTGTCACTCTAAAATCTCCAATTCTATGCACCCAAACGATAGGACCGAATTGGGGATTTTAGTCTGTCACTCTAAAATCTCCAATTCTACGTCTACCGGCTCTCACTTCAGAGCTCCCACGTTCCCCTTGCTTGAGGGCTAACATCTACACTTCAACAGAAACGATAGGACTAAATTGACCCAACCGATAGGACCGAATTGAGGATTTTAGTCTGTCACTCTAAAATCTCCAATTCTATGCCCTGATCCCACGTTCCCCTCACATGAGGGCTAACATTTACACTTCAGCACCCAAATGATAGGACCAAATTGCGTTCCCCTCCCCTGAGGGCTAACATCTACACTTCAGTACCCAAACGATAGGACCAAATTGGAAGATTTTAGTTGCCTGAGGGCTAACATCTACACTTCAACACCCAAATGATAGGACCAAATTGAGGATTTTAGCTTTCCACTCTAAAATCTCCAATTCTACGCTCGATAATTTTTATTTCCCTATTTATTTGCACCAAATTGGGGATTTTAGTCTGTCACTCTAAAATCTCCAATTCTACGCTCGATAATTTTTTTTCCATATTTATTTGCACCCAACTTTTCACTCTAAAATCTCCAATTCTACGCCCGATAATTTTATTTCCCTATTTATTTGCACCCAACTTTCCTCTAAAATCTCCAATTCTACGCCTGATAATTTTATTTCCCTATTTATTTGCACCCAACTTCTAATCTAAAATCTCCAATTCTACGCCCGATAATATTATTTCCCTATTTATTTGCACCCAACTTCCGAGGGCTTTGAAAATCTCCAATTCTACGCCCGATAATATTATTTCCCTATTTATTTGCACCCAACTTCCAAGAGAATCTCCAATTCTACGCCCGATAATATTATTTCCCTATTTATTTGCACCCAACTTCCAAGGGTTTTGACCTCTCTAAATCTTGGATGTAATCTTCACTTTAGTTGTAAAACTAAACATATTTTAACTAATCAATTGGCCAGATTGAAAGTCAATTAAGATCGAAGTGAAAACATCATCACAATTTCTTAAACAATTTTCTTGCTTCACCAATTCAAATCACCATTTCACAAATCTCGAGATAAAAAGAAAGACAGAGAAAACTACTCTGATATCATGGGAAAAAAACAATAAAACTCAAAATTCATATATTAAATCAAAGTCATACAAACTACAATAAGTAAATAACTTATCTCTAATTTTTTCCCAAAGAACACTCCTCGAAGTTCCTCTGAATCTCTTCCTTTCTTTACAACACACAGAATTCCTCTTCGAAGCAGCAAGGAGGAAGAAATCTCTCACTTTCCCTCCACTCTTACTATCTCTCGAAGAATTCCTCACAATATTGAAACCTTTCTAACCTCTAGGAACTCTCTCTAGCACTTCCTTCACTCTCTAGATTCTCCCCCCTTTTAATTTTTTGCCAAAATAATCTATTAAAGTTGTGGATGAGCTTTCCCAAGAGTTGCCTAAGCATCCCTTCAAAATTGGCCTTATCCAAAGCTTGAGTAGGCATAATCGCCGAGCTCGCCATCGGCGGCCTCAAGGGCGCCGTCGGCGGACTCCTGAAGAATTTTGTCTTGTAGCCTCGGGAAAAACTTGTNTTTATAAAATTGGTGAGCTCATAAGAAGATTTTGCCTTAATTTTTAGAAAATGATTATGTTTAGGTTTCTTTTATTTTTGAAAAGGTTTTGTTTAAGTTTCCATAAAAGTATTACCTTATTCATGTAGGGTTTCAAACGAATTCTTAAGTTCCAATTTAAAAGATTCAGGTTTTGCTAAAGTTTTATTTAAAAAGAGTTTTGTTTTGTTAATGGTTTTATTATTTTGTTTTGTTTTTTTTTTATTATTTGTAAATTTCTTGGTTTATTTTAAGGTGCATTCAATTTAGTTTTTACTTTAATAAGCTTTGAATTTGAATTTTAGTTTAATTTGATTTTGGAAAAAGTTCTAGTTTTATTTTAAAAGGCTTTATTTATGTTTTGTTTTAAAAAAATGTTTTATTTACTTTTTGTTTTAAGCAGTTTTATGTTTATTATTATTTTTTTGTTTAGAAAAAGTAAATTCTTGAAAAAGTGTTAATTTTGGAAAGATTATGTGGAGATCTTTTTGTTTAAGAGTAAATAATAACAATGATTTTTTTAAATGTGTCGATTAGACAACTTCAATTGTGAAAATTTTTGCAAGTCTTTCGGTAATTATCTAACTTATAAAAATAATCACTCCTTGACAGTAAACCCAACATAAATTTCGGCTTAACATAAAAATCTCAACTTGCATTTTTTGAATGGAACATGAAAATCTCAACTTGCATTTTTAGATGAGGCACACCGCTAGCACATGAGACATGTAACAAACACATTTTTTTTTTCTTGCATGAGACAAGCACATCATCACATTAACTTTATTTTGCATGGAACATGAAATGAGGCGTAAACATCACCGCTTATTTTTTCATTTTTTATTTTTGCATGGAACCTGACATAAAATTAAAATTAAGATCCAAGTTATGAAAATAAGTATATATTTGGGTGAAGGGATCTTTTATGTAGGAAAGGGAGAGAGAGATGTGGTGGAGCTATGGCTAAGGTTTTGACTAGGGTGAGGAAGGGGAAGTTTAGGGTTTTTGCTAGGGTGAGGAAGGGCTAATTTAGAGTTTTAATGAAGGTGAGGAAGGAGCTGCGTAGAGTTTCAACGAGGGTGAGGAAGGGAAGTTTAGAGTTTCAGATATGGTATGGAAGGGGAAGTGTAGGGATTCGGCTAGGGTATGGAAGGGGAGGTATAGGGCTTTGTCTGGGATAAAGAAGGGGAAGCTAGTAGTTTTACCACATTGATGTGAATTGCACTTAAGGGTCTCGCATATGAACTTAAATTACTCTAGAAACTATGAATGTAACTAATTATTTTACACAAAAGAAAATTACATAAAGGAAGTACATGGAAGCTTACACATAGGAGCTTTTTGTATGAGAATCCTACACATTAAAAATTGTACTCATGAGGGCACAGATACATATAAAGATTGCATTTAAAAATAAACTATGTATGGAGAACCTATAAACAAAATAAGACACACATGTAAATCCCATACATGAATGGAGAATATACTTGGAGAACATGTAGCATAAATTAAGCATAGAGTCTAAGTGTTTGACATGTAAGTTCTATACATGTAGGGAAAACATACATAGAGATTAAACACATGAAGCTGAGTTCAGTCTTATAATAAAAATCTTTTAAAAATAAAATCCTCATGAGATTAATTATACGGAGGAAAGTTATGTAAAGAAATGCATGCAGCAGATTGTAGAACAAAAAAAAAAAAAAGAAAAAAAAAGAAAGAGAAGAAGAAGAGTGGAAAGTGGAATAGAGAAGTAGAAGATGAAGCGGAAGGAGTGGTGCGATAATTAGGAGGGAAAGAAGAAGAAAAAGAAGAATAGATGGAAGAATCTTGCAAGGAAAAGTGTAGGAGAATTTTGATAAGAAGAAATGTGAAGAAAGAAAGTGAATAGGAAGTTAAAAAGAAAAAAGTATAGAAGAGAAGTAGAAGAAGTGGAAGAGAAGAGAAGTAGAAGAAGTGGAAGAGAAGAGAAGTAGAAACNTAATCTCGTAGGGGTCTAGGTTGGTGTTCATTCTTTATTTCTTGATTGTTCATGTTGTTTTCTATTGTATTAGAATTTCTAGGTTCATCTTAATCTTCTAATCCTTCTAACAGTGTGTTCTAATTCCGAATCGTAGGGTATAAGATTTTAAGGTCCAAATTTATGCACACAATTTGAAATCAGTACTCAGTAATATAATTAACTAAATATACAAAATAAGTTGTAATTCAAGTAAAATTTTTCTAATAATCCTAATTTGTCTGTTACTCTAATCATGATTTTACTCACTCACTCTCCGGCAACGGCACCAAAAACTTGTCCGGGACTTTACATATGCTTAAAAATATAAGATAAATATGGACATAATAAATATTCAATAATTGTAAAGTCACACTTATCAAAGCAAGTATATGTATCACTCAAGTAATATAGGGATCTAATGGAGTCCTAAATATCGATCTCACAGGGAGTGGTTTAGAACTATGAACTAAGATTTTAGAAAAGAAATATTTTAATCACAACAACGAAGTTCAATTTGCTTATCTGTCACTAATAGGCAATTGAAATAAATATATAATTTTAATAACTATTAAATAACTAATGATACTAATGAGGGTTTCTTTGTGATATTCAATATATAAGAAAACATCATTCTCCTTGTCAAAAAATTATAGTGAATGGATAAAGTAAATTAATTCAAATTTTATTGTGTCAAATAAAAGCATACATATTCTTTATCCTTTGGTCCAGACATAAAGAACATTGACTAATCCTATGTTTGTTTACTGAATCTGCGGCTAGGCTGGGAGGATACCGGCTCTCACTTCAGAGCTCCCACGTTCCCCTCACCTGAGGGCTAACATCTACACTTCAGCACCCAAATGATAAGACCGAATTGAGGATTTTAGTCTGTCATTCTAAAATCTCCAATTCTATGTCTGATAATATTATTTCCCTATTTATTTGCACCCAACTTCCAAGGGCTTTGACCTCTTAATCTTAGATGTAATCTTCACTTTAGTTGTAAAACTCAACATATTTTAACAAATCAATTGGCCAGATTGAAAGTAAATTAAGATCGAAGTGAAAAGATCGTCACAATTTCTTAAACAATTTTTATGGCTTCACCAATTCAAATCACCATTTCACAAATCTCGAGACAATGAGAAAGATAGAGAAAACTACTTAGATCTCATGGGGAAAACACAATAAAACTTGAAATTCATATATAAAATCAAAGTCATACAAACTACAATAAGTAAATAACTTATCTCTAATTTCTCTCGAAGAACACTCCTCGAAGTTCCTCTGAATCTCTTCCTTTCTTTACAGCACACAGAGTTCCTCTTCAAAGCAGCAAGGAGGAAGAAATCTCTCACTTTCCCTCCACTCTTACAATCTCTTTCTCCCCAAGAACTCTCCTCGAAGTTCCTCTGAATCTCTTCCTTTCTTTACAGCACACAGAATTTATTCCTCCACAAGCAAACTCCTCGAAGTTCCTCTGAATCTCTTTCTTTCTTTACAACACACAAAATTCTAATTTCTCCCCAAGAACACTCCTTGAAGTTCCTCTGAATCTCTTCCTTTCTTTACAACACAAGCAATTCCCTTAAGAACACTCCTTGAAGTTCCTCTGAATCTTTTCCTTTCTTTACAGCACACGATTCCTCTTCAAAGCAGCAAGGAGGAAGAAATCTCTCACTTTCCCTCCACTCTTACAATCTCTTTCTCCCCAAGAACTCTCCTCGAAGTTCCTCTGAATCTCTTCCTTTCTTTACAGCACACAGAATTTATTCCTCCACAAGCAAACTCCTCGAAGTTCCTCTGAATCTCTTTCTTTCTTTACAACACACAAAATTCTAATTTCTCCCCAAGAACACTCCTTGAAGTTCCTCTGAATCTCTTCCTTTCTTTACAACACAAGCAATTCCCTTCGGAAGCAGCAAGGAGGAAGAAATCTCTCACTTTCCCTCCACTCTTACAATTTCTCGAAGAATTCCTCATAATATTGCTCCTCGAAGTTCCTCTGAATCTCTTTCTTTCTTTACAGCACACAGAATTCTTCTTCGAAGTGGAAGGAGGAAGAAATCTCTCACTTTCCCTCCACTCTTACAATCTCTTGAAGAATTCCTCACAATTGTTACACTCTACGAGGAAGAAATCTCTCACTTTCCCTCCACTCTTACAATCTCTCGAAGAATTTCTCACAATTTTGACTTTCTACACTTGTTTCACACTTTAATTTTTGAGTCTTCCCCCTTTCCGGGCTCTCTCGTCTTTCTATTTTTCGGCCAAAATAGTCATTTAAAGTTGTGGATGAGCTTTCCCAAGAGTTACCTAAGCATCCCTTCAAAACTTGGCCTTATCCAAAGCTTGAGTAGGCATAACCGCCGAGCTTGCCGTCGGCAACCTTAAGGGCGCCGTCGGCGGACTTCTGAAGAATTTTGTCCTATAGCCTTGAGAAAAACTCATCGTCGACGGCGTCGACGGCGTCGACGGCGTCGTCGGCGGCCTAGTTCAAATCTCCACATTTTGGCCCGCCCTTTTCACTCCAAATTTGTACCTTTTTGCATATTTTTGCTCCATTGACCCTAATTCATCATTCCTGCACAAAATATTAAAAATACAATTCCTTAAAGTTTAATATCATAAAAAATAGTATAAAATAGGTATGAAAATCTCAACATATTTTCTTGGGTCAAGAAGCTTAAGTCCAACATCATCCCTGCCATCGTCAATCATCGGCGACTCTCACCGACTGTTAGTAACCACCGCCGACCTCTGTCGACCACCGCCGACTACCTTCAACCACCGTTGAGCTCCGTCATCGACTGTCGTCGACCAACGCTGACCTCTGTCGATCACCGTTGACCTTCATTAATTGTCGTCGACTACCGTCGATCATCGCCGACCTCCATCGACCATCGCTGACTAGACGTCGTCAGTCGACGTTGTACTTTAGAAAATCTAGTAACCATTTCCCGTCTGTGAGACAAGGGGCCTCTGTAATCACCGACTTACAGTGGATTTTTATAATTGGGTCAGACCCCATCTTTTTTTCCCTTTACAGGCTTTCCACGTAAAAAACTTCTAATGTCATTACAAGTTGATTCATTTTCATCTGCATGTGTGTTGGATCCTCGTGCAATGCCAAGAAGATAATTCATTACTCTACTGCCACAAATTTTCTAGCACACATCAGTTTGGCGTCGTCTATGGGAAAGTTTCAACCCCACAACTAAAGTACTTATGTGGTTTACTACATGGCCACCAAACCCAATATTTGTAAAAATGGAGCATCCTGCTCCTACACCCATCGCTCCAGGGAGCTGTCATGAAGCCAAGGGCAACATACTTCTTCATCTTCCCACCTTAGAAGATGTTGTCCTGTCAACGAAGGCGTTTCAGGTCCTTCTATAGAAGATCGAATGCACAGAATGGAAGAGTCTCAACTAGATATCCTATAGCTCCTACACGGGGCTCAACAGTCATTGCCTACACCATTGGATGAAATTTCTTACCATTAACTCCACGACCTACGAGAAACATACTGCTCTAAGGAAATTGTACCGGCACGCCTCCTTAAAAACGAACACTTTCCCTATCAGGTTGTGATGTTGAACTCCTAGATACTGCAATTTCCACTCATCCATCCCGTGCAGCTCACCCGACATCGTCACATCTTCCTACAATTCCAGATGATGTCATTTTTAACAAACTATGATGCCTCATCCAGGAAGAGTTCCCCCTAGAGAAAAATCGCTTCTACACTCACTATAACATACATGAATTCTCTCCCTTAGCTAATGCAGTCCTCCAACACCCCATCCCAACAGTCTTCAAGCTTCTGAACATCGATACATATGAAGGGATAATCGACCCCTACGAGCATATTGATCATTATTGAACCATCATGCACATTCAACGTGCCTCTGATGCGCTTATGTGCCATATGTTCCCGACTACTCTTAAAGGACAAGCTCAAACCTGGTTCTACTCTTTGTTGAGGGACACTGTAAACACCTTTAATGAGTTCGCCAGACTTTTCACAGAGCAGTTCATCGCAAATTAAAGGATCATCAAGGATTCATCTCATCTCTCGGTAATTCATCAAAGTGAAGGAGAGTCGCTCAAGGACTACTTTCGCAAATTATCTACTGAAGCCCATTAGATTTCGGGAGTTGATTTAGAGTTACTAAGAGGAGTCTTACTTGGGGGACTCTTCCTAGGACCCTTTTACTCATCATTGATGTGGAAAACAGTTCATTCTTATGATGACCTTGTTCACCGTGTTGAGGCACAAATCTTTGGATGAAGCTATCATTGTTCACTAGGAATAATTTGAGTGATTGGGGGCAAGCACAAGAATAATGCTAGGGATACCAATCAAATCTCACAACAAAAAAATTTTAGACCACAGGAGAATTATGAGCAATAATTAGAAAAATAATACATGTCACTCAACAAGTCACATGTTAACATCTTAATGGCAATCAAGGATCAAGAGACTCTTAAGTGGCCGACGCCGTTAAGAAATACAGATGGTGGAGATCAGTTTCAATATTGTCATTTCCACCGCGAAAAAGAACATTCAACAGAAAAATGTTTTAAATTAAAGGAAGAAATTGAACGTCTAATACGCCAAGGTCACTTGGGTCACTACTTACAAGAACAATATGAGGGGAACCAGAAGAGAACATTGGTATTTTTGAATGAGAAGTATAACCCCAACTCATCTTATCTGATTAAACGAATGGATTATAAACTCTTGATTTTATTTTAGCAAAATTTTTATGTTGCTTTAAAATGTCATTTCATTGAAATTTTCTTATTTTCTCATGAAAGAATTTTGTGTGGAAAGCCCCCTTGAGGATGAGAAACTAACATGCCCCTAAAAGTCAAGCCCAAGATGCAATTCTCAACAGGAAGATACGATACTCCTAAAAGTCAACATTAAGTGGAAAGACTTAATGAGAAGCTACCATGACCCTGGAAAACGAGCCCAATAGGCAAGTCTCGATGGGAAGCTAGTAGTGGATAGGGTCCTTGTTGACCTCATTTTTGGTTGAGGTCTAGTTTTTACTCTTTAGTAGCCTAGGGTCTAGCCATAGGACTTTCTTGTTGACTATCTCTAGAGGACTAGAAAAAGAACCCTCTCCAATAGAAATTCTAAACTCTTCTTTGCTCAACTTGAAGTTCCACATATTGGTTCTAACCTCTAGCACTTAGAAGGTGAGGTCAATATGGAGGAGCTCAAGGGGAGTCTCCCATAGGATGGTCAGACCTTAGTACTAACCCTGGGTGATTTGGTTTTGGTGGGGCTAATTTGTACACACCACACTCTGTCACTTACCCCAAACCCTAGGACCCCTTAGTTTGGTCTCCTCACCCCTTTTGGAAAGCTCATATGGATGATCCTATACCCCTAGTCTTTTGCTAAGAGGGTTAGAGCGAGCATATTGAGCATCCAAAATGAGTCCTCAAATGGCTTATATTGGTTTGGTATGGCTTCATGGTTTATTGGCCCATTTTAGCCCGAAACTACCAAATTAGCAAAATACCCCTACAATCCTAATTTTTGCCAAAAATTTTCAAAATTACCCAAAATACCCAAATTTATTCAAAAATCATTTCAAAACACTCACCACTACCTAATTGACCAAAATTCACCAAAATCACAAAATTTTCAAAATACCCCCAAAAATTGCCAAAATTACCAAAATACCCCTCATGACCTAAAAATTCCCAAAAATTCTAAAATAATTGCAAATATTCACAATTTAAAATTTTGATCATCAATTTGACTATATTTGACCAATTTTACCCTATTTGACAAAAAAGTTCCAATTTGCCCTTAAAGGCCCAAATGTCCCCAAATTAATTCCAATTTTGGCCTAAGTGACCCCAATCTTGCCCAATTTCAATTTCAAACCCAAATTCAGCATCCCCAATCCTAATCTAAATAAAATTGAAGCCCAATTTCATTCAAATCAAAAAGGCTCAATTTTGACTATATGCCTAAATCCACCAAATTAGCCCACCAATTCAACTCAAAATCACTTAAAATATTGTCAAATCCCTCATGACATATTGCTACACCAAACTCAACATTCAATTAGCCTAAATTCAATTTATTTTTTAAAAGACCAAAGCCCACTATACTTAATTCCAAAAGCCCAAGTCTAAAGCTCACATGACAAGTGTTTCCCTTCATCATCCATTTGATTAAAATCATTCCTAAAGTCCTAAATCCAAAATCAAATCATTCCAAATCAAGCATCATGCCAAACTCTATCAAAATATTTCATAATTTCAAAAATCTCTCCTCATGAAAGTTGACCAAGCCAAGGACAAGCCATGGAGGCACTGCCAAGCCATAGATAAGCCATGAGAGCCATGCCACATCATTAAGCTATTATTGGAAAGAGACTAAACCACTTTCAAATATACTTGATATTCTAATAACCCCTCCCATGAATCACTCTAACCCATGTTTAGCTAAATCTCCTTGGATAGAGACTTCACCATGCTAATTAAGTTGAACCTCCTGATTTCCCCCAGCACCCAAACCAGCCTTGAGGGGTGAACCCAACCCCAAAACATGATTTGACCCAAATTGACCCAAAATATCCCTTTTCCCATACTATTTCAATCCATACCTTTACACATGGCCAATCCCAATTTACTTCACCAAGACCAAGCCTTGACCTTCTTGAGTCAGATGGTGACCCCTATCTGGCTGGCCAGCCACCTTGGTGGCCGGAAAATCAAAAATCAAAAGCTCCATTATGGTCAAAACTCAAAATTAAACCCATCTAAGTTGGCTCATTCCAATTGGATTTCTGCATATTGTTGGCATCCACATAAGCAACTTAAGACACCCACCAATTACCCTAGTGGCCTCTCCTTCCCCATCTATTTAAATCCCCCTCCATGAACAAAGGGCAAGAGCTTGAAATTCCTTGGGGAGACTCTTACAAATTGCTTTCAGAGCCCCTTTGAGACCTCTTCAATTTAACCCAACCCTCCTTAGCTACTCAAATCCACTGCTCAAGCTCAATTTTGGAGCTCAATTCATAGGCCGAAATAGGACACCTCTCAAACCTCCACCAAATCCAAATTAATTGCACCCACACTATCCTCAAAGTAAGAGAGGAAGATCCCCCAGAAAAGCCCCATCACTAGAGCACCCTAAGGTGGACTTTAATTGGACCCCTAATTCGGCCATGGTCGAATTCATGTATAGGTGATTCACCACGGCTTGAGGCGCCATCCCTAGGCTCTTGGGACCCCCACAAAGCTTCCACAAGCATCCAATCGAGGCATCCCCTCTTGGACCAAGGTAGTGAAAGTTAACCCTAAACCGAGCTTCATTTGATTCTCCATGTGTATAGAATTGATTTAAAGGTCAATTAACTGTATGGATATGTTATCCTAGTCAAGACGAGTCTATAGGAACAAACCTCAATTGATTTGGTTGAGTATCGAGTGAGATATGAAGCCTAGAAAACAGACGGTTTGCGGGCTTGATTTGTTGGGGATGATGACCATGCGTCGTCTGATCTTTCGTGTATCACTTGGATGGTCCTGATCGCGTCGAACGGAGCTACGGTTCGAAAGGAGGGAGCTAATGCGGACGGCGATGCCCAATCCCACGGCGACATGCGCTCTTCAACGGTTACAAGGCTGACACGGATAAGTAGATAAATAGGATGTTTTCTTATTTATTTAAATAGCCAGAACTTCAAAAATGCATAACTTTGTGTTAAAAAATCATAAAAATAAAATAAAAATATTTTATTGCTCGGTGAAGAGAGGAGGACAATGAGGAAATATTTTCATGTTCATTTGATGTATATTTTATTTTTAATTAATTAAATGGTGTTTTACTTATTTTAATTTTTTAGTTGCATAGACATTTCACCATGAATTGATCTTTGAGACTATGATTCTACATGTCATTTGGGTGATCTTTCAGATTTTTCCAAGGTTAGGGGAGATTTCTAAGCATAGATATCTAATTTTCAAGGTAATGACCCCTATTTTGGTACAAAAATTATAATAATTAAAATACTTATTAAAAAATATAAAACTTATTTTGGTAAATTCACTGTGGTGAGAGTATCCTACAAAAAATATAAACTTAGTTTAAATCATTCAAAATAATTCTAATTGTCACAAACCCTAAAAAATGAAAAGAAAATTGATATGGAGTAAATATAAATTTAAATGGTATAAAAATAATCCTCCACTGTAATTTTAATGTTAGGGTAGTTCCCCATAAAAATTTAAAGTCAATTGGAGTTCATTTAACCATTCAAATGGATTAATTAAGTAAAATCACATTTTTGGCATTAAAAATAATTCTAATTATTAAAATACAACTAAAAAAATTACAAAAATGGTTTTGAGAGCTCCTTATGACTAGAGGAACCTAAGAAAAATAAAAGTGGAATTAAAATAAATACTTCATTTTTAAACTATTTTTAAGCATTTAAATTAATAAAATTAATTGAAAATCGTAAAAATCAAAACGTAATAAGAACACATCAAAATGTCACATTTAGCTTCCTGATCACTTGGAACTAATTAAAATAATTTTCCTAATGTTCTAAGTCAAGATACTAATTTTAAAATCTTAAAAATCAATTTTCTTTAAATTTTCACTAAAATAATTCCAATAATTAAAATACAAACCAAAAAAATATGAAATTTATTTTTTTGGGTTCCCTGGACTTAGAGAGATTTAATAAAAATATAAAATTCAATTCTCCACTTGAATAATATTTTATATTTAATTAATGCTCGAAATAAACAAATAATTCTAATAATTAATTTAAATCTTTAAAAATCATGAAAATTGGTCTAAGTGTTCCTTTGACCTTGGTGAACCTTCAAAAATTTTATTAAGTATAGGAGTTTTATTTTGATGGAGTTATTAAATTTTCATTAAAAATCCCTATTTTTACATTAAAAATAATTATATAAATTAAATAAATTCAGAAAAATCACATTTTCTCCTCTGATGTTTTAATTAACCCATGAGTGAGGTAACATAAAATTTTTAAGTCATTTGAGTCTAATTTAATGAATTATATTAAGGCCTTAGAGGCAAAAGGGTAATTTTAGAATTTAAGGCTTAATCAAATGACTAAATGGGCAACAAATAATCTTAATTGACATGTCTTGATGATTGAAACATAAAAGGGATAAGTGGTAGTAACCCGTCTCATTTTGATCTTATAAAAGATAAATGTGTAATCTTCCAAAATTAATGAAATTTAAAAGAATATTTAAATTGAGAGATATTACAGTGAGGGGTTTAATTTTAGAAGATCATAACTCACTGATTTTAAACCCCTAACCAATGGTTTTGAGATGATTCTTAATTCATTTTAAGGATTAAGAATATAAATATTGAAAACCCTTTTTTCTTAAAATTACAAATTTACCAATTAAATCTTAAGGCCTTAGTAGTGAATTAGGCTTAATAAAAATGTTGTCTAATGAGGTTTAGAAAATAATTTATAATTAATTTAAAACTTTTCAGAACACTACAAGTCCATTCTTTGAAAATCAAATTAATTAAATTCCTTAGTTGAGTTGAGTTGCCTCCAAGGGCCTTTACCTATATAACTCATAAATGAGACATCAAGTAATAATTACTCTACTTAAGGGATAATCAAAACATCAAAATTCATTGAGCATAAGGGTATTAATTGGATGAACTGTATAGTAAACATAATAAGGTCAAAATGAACTCTAGATAATTCCAGGGATTATGAAATGTAATACTTCTTCATAATCCTTTGAAAATCTTGAATAACATCTGAACTTATTATAATTTGCTTAACGGAATCATCCTCAAAATTTGGAACCATCAAGATATAACATAGGATCTGGTAGACACATCTCAAACTTGTATCTTCTACTTTCTTTATATACATGTTTTAATTCATGTAAAATTATATATATATATATATACCTTGCAAAGATACTAAAGTTTCATGTGGAGGAACGAGAAGACTCGTAATGTACGCTTTTATAGTTACAGTGTTTTCTTTTCTCATACCTTTTACATTGTACTCTTACGTTCATGAACTTGCATACTAAACAACGATTTCACCCTGCATGAAAACTAAAACTTTTAGGATAACCACAAAACTAAAACCAAAATCAAAATTAAAATCAACCAAGATAAAATTTACTGCCACAACATTTAAAATATAAGACAATTCAAAATTTAATCACAAACATCACAAAACCACAATTGCAACTAAATTAAGACGTCTCTGTTGAATGATTGGGAATCCCTCGGAGGAGGTAACCTACGGTTGCTAACGAGACTTCTTACGGTCTAAATGAAAATGCGAAATTCTTTAGGTTGAGTTTAGTAAATTCATTTGGACTAAGTGAATCAGAAAGAAAATAGTGGTACCGGAACGAAGGAACCGTAGGATCCTAACCGGTATCACTCTAATCAACTTTAATATCCTCCATAATATTTAAATTATCATAACCATAGGGACATCTGATTTGACATCATAACTTGACACATTAAAAAACTTAAACTCGCCACGACGAGGAACTTGGAGCTAACATTGTTGGCAGCACAACCAACTTCAATAGTAAGAAGATCTACAACAGAATACCATTCCTTAGAATTAAACAACAAATCCATAGGAATTCAAAGTTGTTTGTTTATGCAAAAATAAATGTTCAACTTTTCTTTAGGCCTTTGTATAGCTCTGTTATACAATTTAAGCCCTAACCTGTTTTAGGATTCTGAGGTTGTCGTCTGGTTTAGGATTCCGAGGAATTCAAAGATCATTTCACATAAATGTAAGCTTTAAACAAATAAAATTGGAAAGATGAAATATTTAAATAATTTTTCCTCAAAATTGAAGCCAAACAATAGGATAGACTGGGAAGTCATCAATGTTTTCCTCCGGATCTATGACATCCCTTAGTCATTCCTCTTTTGGATTCCAAAATAAAATGTTCCAAATTTGAACTATTCGTCTTTCACACCACTTAGTCTGATCTCGTTGAAATGTCGTATCCTTTGACCTCTTTGAAGATAGCATTTCCCAATTTTTATCGAGAGTTTTCTTAGGTGACTTCTATTATCTAAGATGTAATTAACTATAGGGGTTTTTTCTTATAGGAAGCTTTTTTAAACCCAACTGGCTTGCCCTTATAGAAAGCTTTTCCAAACCCAACTTAATATAAACCCTATTTAATTCTTCGTATTAAATAGGGGAAGTTGTCGGCAAATAAAATGGTTTCGAAGACCAAACGGATGTCATATATTTCTTAGTTTATTTGATCGAGTCTCATCCTCAAGTCTTGTGTTTATCTTTCGGGATAGATATAGGGTTTGAGGTATAATGCTCTTTCATTTAAACTATGAAAATATGGTGTCAGTTTGATTTCATTTTTTTTAACTTATATATATATATAT